>JAPPVO010000013.1:81156472-81294574 GCA_030407325.1 Camellia japonica | reverse complement strand
AATTGTTGAAAATAGGGGCCTCGTGGTGAGCAGAGGCTAAAAAATGTGAGTGGTCGCTCGAGCGGCCTACAAACTTTACAAAAGTACTGGTTGCTTGATTTTTCTGCTCGACGCACGCTCGACGGTTCGCTCGAGCGTAAGACTGAAGTCTTCGCTTGAGCGCAACTCTTGTCAGTCGAGCAGTTTACAAAAATTGTAAACTTCTAGGAGCATGCAATTTATGCTTGAGCCAACTTTTGGTCACTCGAGCGAGAGTGCAAAATACAAAATAGTTGCTCGAGTGCAGGTTCTGTCGCTCGAGCGCAGAGACAGAATCTGGAATTTTCAAATTGCTCTTCCAAGCTCAAAACTCAAATTCAAAGTTGAAATTCATGATCCTTAGGGCCAAAATTAAAGGAAACTTGTACAAACTTGATAAACTTAATGAATTCAAAATCATTTCGCAAAATCAAGCCCAAAAGTGTTGACAGTTATGCAAAATTAAACTCAATCTTTGAAAGTATAACATATATGCAATGGATTGAATTTAAAGCTTCCAAACCATAATCAAATGAGGTTAATTGATGGAAAACATGGTGAAATCTCCAAACTAAGGTAGAATTAGGACATGCATGTAAGAATTCTTAACAATTAAGCTCAAAATGGAAGAAAATGTGCATGCATGCATGGTATGTTCTTTCTTCTTACCTCATTAACTTAATTCTCTTGAATTCATGAGCTAGACATCATAATTGTACCATCTAAGGGTTGAACTCTTTCCTAGGCTTCCCAAGGTGTGAGCTAGAGGCTTAATTCTTGAGTCTCTAAGTCCAATGCCTTTAATTCCTAACAATTCCCTTAGCTTGAACTTAATTCCTCTCCAGAATGGCTCTAAGCTCATTCTTCTCACTCTTCCTCACATTTGGAGCTCAAGGAGGATGAAATGAAGGTGCAAAAATGATCTCAAGGAGTTAAATTAGCCTTATATAGGCTTGATTAGGGAGTTTAATCAATTAAGCTTACCACTAATCAAATGGACACTATTTTATTCTAATTAATTAGTTCTGAATCAAACTTCAATTGAACTTACCATAAATTCCTAAAATCAAGTCAATTTTGTGATCGGATGCTGATAAAGCCTTCAATTAACATAATAAGATGGAAACACAAACATATTTTCCTACGATAGACAGATAAAAACACAAATAATGCAACACATATGCAATTAATTCAGAATTTCATCATATTTATTTATTAAGCATACTTAATCATGGTTTAACAGTTAATCATAGGGCGGGGTTGTTACAGTCTTCCCCCTTAAAAAGTTTGGTCCTCCAAACTTGAATTACCTTCATTCTGGAAGAATATCGGGTCTAGAGGGAACAAATTTGGGTATCTCTTCATCATATCTTCCTCGATCTCCCAAGTTGCATAAGTCCCTTCATGGTTTTGCCAATCAACCTTCACCAATGGAATTTCTTTGCTCCTTAATCTTTTGATTCGGTAGTTAACAATTTGTATTGACCTCTCTTCGTATATATAGTCATCTTTTAGAAGGACATGGGTCGGCTCAATCACATGGAACGGATCTCGTAAATATTCCCGAAGCATCGAAACATGAAAAACATTATGCATATGTTCCATAACTGGAGATAAAGCTACCCGATATGTCACTGAATTGATTTTCTCAAGAATTTCGTATGGCTTAACATCTTGTTGCCAGTTTCCCTTTCACACTAAACCAAGTTTGCCCTTTCATTGAGTCACTTTTATGAACACATGATCCCTGACTTCGTATTCTCTATCTTGCCTTCGAACATCTGCATACCTCTTTCGGCGGCTTTGTGCAGTTTTCAATTTCTGTTGAATCAATTTCATATTTTCAGTTGTTTCTTGTACAAGTTCCAGTCCCAACAATGGTCTATCATTTACCTCGGCCCAATAAATTGGAGAACAACACTTTCTACCATACAAAGCTTCATAAGGAGCCATGCCGATACTCGAATGGTAGCTATTGTTATACACAAACTCGGCCAATGGTAAGTTGTACTCCCAACTACCTTGGAAATCTAGGGCACACATTCGCAACAAGTCTTCCAATGTTTGAATGGTCCGTTCAGATTGGCTATCTGTCTGTGGGTGATAAGCACTGCTTAGTCTTAATTCAGTTCCTAAAGCTTGTTGTAAACTCTGCCAGAATCTTGAAGTGAACTTAGGGTCTCTGTCAGATACAATAGACACTGGCACACTGTGTAATCTCACAATCTTATTTATATATAGGTTAGCTAGCTTATCCGCATTATAAAAAGCTTTCATAGGTAAGAAATGAGCAAATTTAGTCAAACGATCAACGGTGACCCAAATAGAATCCATATCTTGAGAATAGTGAGGCGATCCCATAACGAAGTCCATAGTAATGTGCTCTCATTTCCATTCTGGTATTGGAAGTGGCTGTAGCAATCCAGCGGGTCGTTGATGTTTGGCTTTAACTTGTTAACAATGCAACCATCTAGCCACAAAATCAACAATGCTCTTCTTTATTCCCGGCCACCAAAATTTTGTTTCAAGTCATGGTACATCTTTGTATTCCCCGGATGCATAACAAATTTAGAATTGTGAGCTTCAGTCATAACACGTTTTCTCAAATCTAAACAATCCGGTACATAAAGTTTATTCTGGAACTTCAACACATTGTTCTCAAATACAAACCTGGGCCTCGATCTTGAATATATTTCATTGGAAATCTACCGCAAAAACTTATCTTCTAGCTGTTTCTCTGTCACCTCTTCAATTATTGCAGGCTGGGCAGAAATAGCGATTAGAATCCCACATTGTTCATGCAGAACTATCTCAATTTCATTCCTCTCCAGGTCACATAACAATTCTTTATGGCCAGTGATCAAACATGACAAAATTCCAATAGATTTTCGGCTCGAGGCATCTGCAACAGTATTGGCTTTCCCTGGATGGTACAAGATCTGCAAATCATAATCCTTGATCAATTCAAGCCATCTCCTTTGTCTAGTGTTCAATTCTTTTTGGGTGAAGATATACTTTACGCTTTTATGATCCGTATACACCTCACAAGTCACACCGTACAGATAGTGTCGCCAAATTTTCAGGGCAAACACCACAGTTGCTAATTCAAGGTCATGTGTTGGATAGTTCTTTTTATGCGGCCGGAGTTGGCGAGAAGCATACGCAATTACCTTCCCATTCTGCATTAACACACACCCCAAGCCTTTGTAAGAAGCATCACCTTAAATTTGAAGCCCATCATTTCCGTTAGGCAATGTCAGAATAGGTGCAGTTACCAATCTAGTCTTCAATTCCTAGAAGGCTGACTCCCGCTGATCAGTCCAATCAAATGACATGTTTTTTTATGTCAACTGTGTTAATGGTATGGCGAGTTTTGAAAAGTCTTTCACAAATCTACGATATTAACCTGCAAGCCCCAAGAAGCTTCTAATTTCTAACACATTGGTTGGTCTTGGCCAATCTACAACGGCCCCAATTTTCTGTAAGTCCACTGATATGCCGTCTTTGTTGATTATATGTCCCAGAAATGCCACATTGTTAAGCCAAAACTCACATTTGGAAAGTTTTGCATATAACTTCTTTTCTCTCAGAATCTGTAAGGCAATTCTTAGATGACTTTCATGTTCTTCCCTGCTTTTGGAGTAAATCAGTATATCATCAATAAATACAACAATAAATTCATCAATAAATTGTTTGAAAACCTGATTCATTATATCCATAAATGCTACAAGTGCATTTGTTACCTCAAATGGCATTACCAAAAACTCGTAGTGCCCATATCTCGTTTTGAATGCAGTTTTCTCTATGTCTTTTGCCTTAACTTTTAATCGGTGATATTTGGATCTAAGGTCTATCTTTGAGAACACTTGTGCTCCCTGAAGTTGGTCAAAGAAATCATCTATTCGGGGTAGTGGGTATTTGTTCTTGATGGTCACTTTGTTCAATTCTCGATAGTCTATACGCAGCTTCAAAGATCTATCTTTCTTTTTGACAAACAAAACTGGAGCACCCCATGGTGACGTGCTCAGACAAATAAACTTCTTGTCTAACAGTTCTTGAAGTTGAGTTTTTAACTCTTTCAATTCAGAAGTTGACATTCTATATGGAGTTTTGGAAATCAGTTGTGTTTCGGGTACAACATCAGTAGTAAACTCAATTTCCCTATTAATTAAATCTTCGGGTAATTCATTTGGAAATACATCAGGAAATTCATTTACTATAGAGATGTTCTCTACAGTAAGACTATCAGAAGTCACAGTCAAAACACAACACATGTACCCGCTACATCCCTTCCTAAGTAGTTTAACAGTTTTCATGGTAGAAATCAAGTATGAGGAAGGAACTACCCTATTCCCAGTAAACACAAACTCAGGTAAACCAGGTGGACGAAATACAATAGATTTATTTACACAGTCAATAGTCACACAGTACTTCGTTAACCAGTCCATACCCAATATGCAGTCAAAATGATTAATTCCCAAAGACAATAAGTCAACATACAACGTCACATCACCAATCATAATATCACATGCTGGATACATATATGCACATACCATAGAACCCTTAGATAACGTAAATACAGACAATAAATAATTCATGGATTCTAAGGGTCTAGTTAATTTCTGAAAAAAGGCATGTGACACAAATGAGTGTATAGAACCAGAATCTATCAAGACATATGCATTTTGGGCACAAATGGAAATTATACTTGACACCACAGACTCGGTGTTCTGTATATCTCCGGGCACTAGTGCGAACACTCTCCCTTGCCTTAACGTTTCATTCCCAGTGTTATCCTTGGCATTAGTTCTGGCATTTGACCTTGCCACCGAAGCAGACCCGGCTGAACTTGCTGCAGGGCGATTGGTATTCTCAGGTCCAAGTGGACAATCTTTCATCATATGGCCAACTTTGTCGCACCGATAACAGGCACCAGATGCACGGTAACACACTTCTCTATGCTTTCTTCCACAATAAGGACAGTTTGGAATAGATCCATTACTCTGACTAGAGCTACTAGAGGATCCCGTGTTTTGCTTCTTTGAAAATGACCAACCCTTCTTAAAATTGAACCCAGATATTTTGCTTCTCTATTCAGTTGTTGGAGTTATAGTTTGTTTCTTTGTCGCCAGAATGGCCTCTGTCATCAATACTCTATCAAGTACTTCCACATATGTAGGTAATTTCAGTACACCTACTCGGTCAAACACATCCAGGTCTAATCCCCCTTCAAATTTATGAGCCTTCTTGTAATTTGTGTTGACCATATGAGGAGCAAATCTAGCCAACTCCATGAACTTCGCCTCATACTCAGCTACAAACATCTTCCCTTGCTTAAGTTCTTGGAATTCAGAAGCCTTTCAGTCTTGAAAGCACTGGGGAAAGTATTAATTGTAGAAAATCTTATTGAATTGTGCCCATGTCATGGTCCCATTGCTATTTCGGATTAGTAACCGCCATCTTTGAGCTTCATTTTTCAAGGTGTAGGTGGCCAAGAGAACTCTTTGAGTCTCAAAGCAGAGAAATATTTCAAATAATTTTTCCATCTTGAGTAATCATGTCGCTGCCTTCAATGGTTCTATACCACCTAAAAAAGTTGGCAGTTTCTTCTTCATGAACTTCTGAGTTAGGTTTATGATGTCATTGTTATCCGGTTCAACTTGGACCGGGAGGGGCGGTAGAGGTTGATGTTGTTAGCTTTGTTGTTGTATCATTGTTTCAGTTAAGGCTGCGAGTATTTGTTCCATTCGGCTCATTCAAGCCTCTGAAGATTTAGCTGTTTCGTCATTTCTTGTATTTTCCATTGCTATAGGTAAACAAAGCACTGATAAATATAGGCAAACAATTCTTTTCACAATGTTCAGAACATTCACTCCCAGTTCATTTGTTTCAATTTTATGTGTGCATGATTAGATTTAAGTGGTGTCAAAGGGTGTTTGGTTATGCTATATGTGCTAGTGGTTATGAGATATATGGGTAATGGTTATGAGCAAAGTGGTGTCAAAGGGTGTTTGGTTATGCTATATGTGTTAGTGGTTATGAGATATGTGGATAATGGTTATGAGCAAAGTGGTGTCAAAGGGTGTTTGGTTATGCTATATGTGTTAGTGGTTATGAGATATGTGGGTAATGGTTATGAGTGGTTATGAGATATGTGGATAATGGTTATGAGCAAAGTGGTGTCAAAGGGTGTTTGGTTATGCTATTTGTGTTAGTGGTTATGAGATATGTGGATAATGGTTATGAGCAAAGTGGTGTCAAAGGGTGTTTGGTTGTGCTATATGTGTTAGTGGTTATGAGATATGTGGATAATGGTTATGAGTGGTTATGAGATATGTGGGTAATGGTTATGAGCAAAGTGGTGTCAAAGGGTGTTTGGTTATGCTATATGTGTTAGTGGTTATGAGATATGTGGATAATGGTTATGAGTAGAGTGGTGTCAAAGGGTGTTTGGTTATGCTATATGTGTTAGTGGTTATGAGATATGTGGGTAATGGTTATGAGTGGTTATGAGATATGTGGGTAATGGTTATGAGCAAAGTGGTGTCAAAGGGTGTTTGGTTATACTATATGTGTTAGTGGTTATGAGATATGTGGGTAATGGTTATGAGCAAAGTGGTGTCAAAGGGTGTTTGGTTATGCTATATGTATTAGTGGTTATGAGATATGTGGGTAATGGTTATGAGTGGTTATGAGATATGTGGGTAATGGTTATGAGCAAAGTGGTGTCAAAGGGTATGGTTATGCTATATGTATTAATGGTTATGAGTTATGAGATATTGGTTATGTGACTAGTGGTTGTGAGATATGTGATGTTGGTTATTAGATATGTGACTAGTAGTTATGAGATATGTGATGTTGGTTATGATCAAAGTGATGTGATTATGAGCAAAAAGGTGTTAATTATAAGATATGTGATTAGTGGTTATGAGATATGTGATATTGGTTATGACAAAAAGGTGCTGGTTACGACATATGTGACTAGTGGTTATGAGATATGTGATGTTGGTTATGACGCAAAGGGATTGGTTATGAGATGTGGTTATGATGTATGTGGGTAGTAGTTATGAGATGTGTGATTAGTGGTTATGAGATATGTGATATTGGTTATGACAAAAAGGTGTTAGTTACGAGATATGTGACCAGTGGTTATGAGATATGTGATGTTGGTTATGACTCAAAGGGATTGGTTATGAGATGTGGTTATGAGATATGTGATCAATAGTTATGAGATATGTGATATTTGTTATGATCAAAGTGGTGTTAGTTATGAGATATGTGATTATGATTATGAAATATGTGATATTAGTTATGAACAAAATGGTGTTGGTTATGAGATGTGGTTATGAAATATGTGATATTAGTTATGAATAAAATGGTGTTGGTTATGAGATGTAGTTATAGCTAAGTTATGATCAATTTGATTATAGTTATGAAGAAATATGATTTTAGCTCATAACTATAAAAAGTGACCTGTTTAGCAGGTCACTTTTAATGATGTGGCTCAATCCTAACCATTGATTTTGTATGTACCGTACATTTTTTGTACAAAATGTACTATAGACTTTCCCATTTTTCTAATATTTTAATAGGTTTTCAACTTAAACCTTGATGTGGACATATTTTTGAAATCAATGCCATTGAGTATTTAAATAATTGTTCCTGTGGGTTTGTTCCGCAAGCAACATATTCCTATAGGAAGGGGAGGAAGGAGAGTGCAGTGCTCGAATGTATCGATCATACCAGAAGCACAACTAAATTATCCATCCTTTTCTATCACATTGGGGTCTATCAATCAGACATACACAAGGACAGTGACAAATGTTGGGCAAGCTAATTCGTCTTATGTCTTCTTTTTTGGTTTACCTCAAGGTGTTGATGTGTCTGTCAATCCTAAAAGCCTTTTCTTCACCGAGGTGAACCTACAAATGACATATCAAGTGACATTTAGCCGCCTACCCACCAGCCCAAATAACACATTTGTTGAAGGTTTTCTGGCCTTGGCTTCTTTTGACACCATGTACTTTGTTCGTACCCCAATATCTGTTCAGTTGGTGTAACGAAAATGAGGCAAAGGGGCTCAGGCATGCGAATCACATCAATACCGTGTCTGTGATAAGTGAACTGTCTTAATTGACAGTGGTGCCCAATAATTGTAAGTCTAATTTGTATTGTGTTGAATAATCGCAAAAAATGGCGAAGAAAAGTGAAGGAAACGGTTAGATTGTAATTGTACGGGTGAAACATCCTTTGTTCTCTGCACTCCTTGAACTCAAGCTTTACGTAACGTCGCCTGGCCTGAAAACAGAAAGACGGTGAGCTACCCGGCGATGTGTGTGACAACCCTCACTTCTGATTAGTGTTAACTTGTGATCAAGCATGATAAGTAATTGATTAAGATGAAATCTTAAATTGTTTGTGTGAGTGTGTTGTTTAGAATGTATTTCTATCTGTTCGTTACTAAATGATTTGTTTATGTTTTAATTTCGAACTGCGAATTGAAAGCCTTATCGGCGACTGATTCATAAATTGATTAGTGTTATATGCCAATTAGGATTTATATAATTTTATGGTAGGTTTAATTAAAATTTGATTTTGGATGATTAAATTAGAATAAATAATGCTAGATTAATTGAATATAGGTTATTTACATAATTGCCCTTGAGTGGGCTCCCTCAAAAACTATTGTTTTAGTCTTAATTCACACATTTGATACATCATCTTTTCTATTCTCAAGAACAAATTTCAATCCGCAAACCGCCCGCAACCGCCAACGCATCTATGAATCTGTTGGCTTATTTTTCCTACGAAGGAAAATATCATAAATGCGGGCATGCCAGCAAGGATTGAAAAATCCTTACAGATTAAATTCAAGCCAATTATCAAGCGATTGCGTTGACGGTTCTTTTGCCTCAACAAAGAGGACTTCAAAATTGCCAAGTGTAGAAAAAAGAAAAATTAAAAATTAAAAGAAGAATGAGGGAGATGGAGAAAGACGATTGAGTGAACAATCAAAGTAATAATTACTTACCTCTACTCCTATGCTTCGAAAAAGAAGTGCATAAAATGCTTCGAAAAGGAAATGCTGAAAATAAATGCTTCGAAATATAAATCTATATTAAACTACTCCTAAGATAAGGAAAATGATAAGAAATATTGAAATCAATTGTCTTTGATTTGAATTCTGAATCTTTACAATATAGCCATTAATGGCTATTTATAGAGAAAAAAAATACAGCAATAACTACTTAGTAACTACCCATTTCTTCCATCTTCATTCTTGTCTTGCCATGTGTCCTTCCACTCATCCACTTTGTCCTTCGTATTCTCCATCATCTCCATAACTTCTTTTAACTTCCAAATAAATAAGAGGATGCCACGTGTCTTGAACATAATAATAATAATAATAATATTTTATGATGCCAACATTACTCCCCGCGGCCCTAAAAAATGATATTTATTTGAATTTTTGAAGGGCCGAACCAAACACATGACTAATCCAAACTCATCAAAACAATACTTAAAGATGATTGTTTTATTAGCCATTTCATCAAAACTAAATTTTGATGTGAACCACAAATCCAAAAAGGATTTTGAACACCAAAAGGCATGGTATAGTGTGTCCATGAAAATTCATACTTTTTGACATTTTCAAAAATGTCAAAAATTTTGAATTCATGAATAGTGGCTTGTTCATTATTCTTGACCATGTTTGTTTTAAAAACAAGACTTTCGCCGAATTGATTTTCATAATTATTTGGCAAAGTGGGTTGTTTTTCCATGTTAGCCATTAATGGCTTATGAAAATCACCTATAGATATGTTGTTTTCATGGCTTGATCCTCTAAAAATTGGTTTTTGGACCTCCCGAGCCATGCATAGAACATCATTCTTAGCCAAATTTGGCTCAAGAACATGCTCTTTCGTTATGTTAATTTCATAATTTGGCTCTTTAAAAACGCGCTCTTGAACCCCCCGAGCTATTGATGAAATCAACTCTTTGCTTTTGCTATTTTTAACCATGGAAAAATTCTAAAAAAATTCACCAATTCCGGCCATTAAAGTCTCAGTTAAAGACTTGGTAGTGAGAGTTGATAACTCATAATTCCATTGGCGAATTTCCATATCAATTTGATGAATTTCTCCAATTAAATGGTATCTTTTTTCTTCCACCAAATAATATTGTAAGGGATGAAAGTTTATTTCATCAAGAAGATGGATCTCTTCTTGAAAATCCAAAATTTTTTATTTACGCCAATAGATTTCATCTAGGCTATTTGAAATGAACAAATCCAATTCATTTTTCATTTCTTACACTTGACGTCCCACTGGGCGTGTCAAAAATTGTTGGCTTATTTTTCCTACGAAGGAAAATATCATAAATGCGGGCGTGCCAACAAAGATTGAAAAATCCTTACAGATTAAATTCAAGTCAATTATCAAGCGATTGCGTTAACGGTTCTTTTGCCTCAACAAAGAGGACTTCAAAATTGCCAAGTGTAGAAAAAGAAAAATTAAAAATTAAAAGAAGAATGAGGGAGATGGAGAAAGACGATTGAGTGAACAATCAAAGTAATAATTACTTACATCTACTCCTATACTTCGAAAAAGAAGTGCATAAAATGCTTCGAAAAGGAAATGCTGAAAATAAATGCTTCGAAATATAAATCTATATTAAACTACTCCTAAGATAAGAAAAATGACAAGAAATATTGAAATCAATTGTCTTTGATTTGAATTCGGATCTTTACAATGTAGCCATTAATGGCTATTTATAGAAAAAAAATACAGCAATAACTACTTAGTAACTACCCATTTCTTCCATCTTCATTCTTGTCTTGCCATGTGTCCTTCCACTCATCCACTTTGTCCTTCATATTCTCCATCATCTCCATAACTTCTTTTAACTTCCAAATGAATAAAAGGATGCCACGTGTCTTGAAAATAATAATAATAATAATAATAATAATAATAATAATAATATTTTATGGTGCCAACAGAATCCTATCCACACAAACCGCAACCCACATTGTTGGCGATTGCGGGTTAAATTTTTTCCAAACTGTATACATACGGGCGAATCTAAACCGATTAATAAACTATCCAAAATCGAACTGCAACCACCCCTACTCAGAGATAGGATTTACTTTTGACTAATGTGGAACATTTGTATTGACTATCCATAAACAAAGGGTTTATGGGACAATCGTACAAAACTTATTCTCATGACTAAATTTTTTTTTTTTTTTAATTTTACTTAACAGAAATAGATAAATAATTTAGATTGAAAATAAATTAAAATATTAATATTTAAATTAATAAAATTAAAAACTCAGGATTTATTTAAATATAAGACCCAAATCTTGAAATTTTTTTGTAATTTCTCGTTAGTTATTTGTTTTAATGTTATTAATGATTTTACCAAAATAAAATTGAATAGGGTTTAACTTTTACAAATTAATCAGTCTAATTGCCACCTCTTAAAAATGTTGGCAATACGAGCCAGCTCGAGTTCAATTTATTGTGATCGAATCAAGTTTGGGTAAATAAATTTGGGTTGGAGGTTGGGCTTGGGAAATTCTTGGCAAACTCAAATCTAGACAACTCCACCACCAGAAACCGCCTGAGTTGTACCTATATTACTTGGTATTAGAATTTTGAATGAAAAAAGACATGTACAAAACTAGAGGGGTCAAAGTAGAATTCAAATGAAATTACTACCACAACCCATGCAATTTATTCAGTATATTGGTAGCCTTATAGTTTTTTTTGAGTTCCATTCTGGCCCTTTTAACTTTGTACGTTATCTTTTTTCATTAAAATCTTAATGATGCATGATGGAAAAACAATGCTGCAACAAAATTGAAAACATGTGATTCACATTATTCAAATTAAAACTATACGAATTAAAGTAAAACTTGTTTAAACTATGGAAACTAATAGTCTAAAAAACTCAAAATAATTCCATATTACCTACTCAAACTTAAAAGCAAAATTATTGAGACTTGAAAAATCTTGCCTAATTTACCCACAATGGCATGATAGATTACATGAAATTTTTTGATTTTGTTACAAAATCATATAAGGCACAACTCTACCTGTGAAGGAACCAGTGCATTTGACGCCATGGCAAAGCTTGGATGCTGGATAAACCACCAACTAGCCTAACAGATATGTTGGGGGTATTCCCACAGAAGGGATTAACCTCCTGTGTAATTTTACAATAATCGAATTCTTAATAATACAATGTCAGTGAAAACTCCATACTCACAGTCGTCATAAGAATAATATTAACAGTTGACACACCTGCTATTTGTGATCAATATTCTCCAAAACATAATCTGCATGAAATATTGTTATATTCAATCAAACATAAGATTCATTGCCAATTTGTTCTTGTTAGAAATTGGGCGCCCATGTGGCATGACCCTTTGAACCTTTTGAACCTGAACCTTTTGAACCTTATCCATATAAGTTTGAATTTGAATTCAAAACTTATTTGGATAACCATTCAGGATATCTATATCTATCATATCAATAGATATGAATAGATGGATAGATAGATATTGGTTGTTATATATTTGATGATATACATCTGATATGATGGGAATAATATATCGATATCAGATACGTTATGTGGTTTTTACCCATAACCTTTTTTTCCAGACTCTCTATTTAACTCTCTCCCATATGAGAACGATCCAGCTTCTGCACTGTGACTTGTGTGGGTGATACTCCTTTTGTAGTATCACTCCACTGCTGGATTGGTTATTCACATCCTGGAAGCACATGATTTACCCACAAGATTCTTCGCTTCAGGCTTTATTAAAAGGTATGACTATGAGATTTTTCCCGCTGCGTCATAATACTTTATGATTTACATTGGTATCAGAGCCAATATGGGTATTGTCGTGTTTTTTTTTTATACATTAAAATATGTGTATATTTTTATATAAATATATATACATGATATATGCATGAATATTAATAAAGGAGGAAGATGTCCACTCTCATTAGATTAAGAGCGTAAAATACCTCATTTTTATGTTCATTAAATATCATTTTTAATGCAATAAATGTATTTATTTTGGAAAATGGAGTCTGACAGTACCGAAATTGGACTAGAAAACACCGTGGAAGGCGGCGCGTGGGCCTCACACGCCATCTGACGCCGTCAGTAGCATCCACGCGCTTCCACGCACCAAGCGCACAATACACGCGCCATCACGCGCGCACCGTTCGCGCTGTGCACGCTCGCGCCATGCGCTGAGCCGCGTGCTGAGCCACGCTGAGCCGCCTTTTTGAGCCGCGCGCTGAGCCGCATCGTTTTTCCTCCGCGGCTTGGCTGGCTTGGCTGCTGGTACTAAGGCGCTGTTTGTTTTGTTTTAGATTCGGAATCGCGTTAAATGGTCATAATTAATTCGTTATAGCTTTGTTTTAAGCGTGGTTGGTACCGTTAGACTCAAAATTAAATTTTCTATCTTCTGTAAAATTTTCAAAATTTTATGAAAATAAAAAATATTTTTCTTGAAATAATAATTCATTATTTCTTGTTTAAAATGCATCTGGTGTTGCATGTTTAAGTTTCTGGGGCTGAATTTTTTATTGTAGACTATTGTTGTAGTTTACTATTTACTGGTATGGTTATTGCATTTTACCAGATTCTAGAATATTTATTTCTAATTTTATATGTGGTTATTAGTTATTTAAAATTTCAGAAAATTCCAGAAATTTTCAAAAGTGATACACTTTCTGTTATGGCATAATTTGAATATTAAATACAGCATATTATTGTTTTTTGCCTAGAGTTTCTAATATGTTGTAATTAGAATAGTATGATTAATTATTATTTGTTTAAATTTCATTATTAATTGTGACATAGCATGAGTTGGTTGTAAATCTACATTATGATGCTATTGTATGGAATTATAATTTTTTATCATGCTTTTAGACATGCCATAGTCAGTGGGAGGTTATTCGGTTGAGAGAAATTTTTATAAATTAACTCCCGAAAACCAATATTTTGCGCATAAATTAAATTAAATTTTGGATAATTGTCACCTGTGGCGCAAGAGATGATTACGAGCATAGCGGATTTTCGATCCTGCGACTTGTGTAATATTGTCACTATTTAATTTAGATTTTTGTGGCATTATGCTAATCAAAATTAATCCCAATACGAATTTCTCTCTAAATTGACTTAGCATATGGAAGTTAATTTGGTTAACCTAGACTTAGTAGAGATGTTCAAATGTGAACAATGTAATCCTATTCTTTAGATGAGCAAAAGTCTCGGAGACTTTAGGTCAGACCTTAATTGAGCCAAAGTAAGAAAACATGACTCGAAGTCGCCCTGGTTTTGTTGCCTTGTTTGGCACAACAAAATTTGATGTGTGAGCTATGGTTAGCGGCACACTACGTAGTTTTGATTTCGAGTTTTTGAGTTATGAAATTAGTAAGCCCTCAATAGATCTGTGTATGATCTTGACTATTAAGCTGCGCGGATTGACTTTGTAATTTGACTTGTAAATAATGTTACATCATTGGATGAAGTAACATTCAAGAGTTACGTCATTCAAGAAATGCGAGCTTAAATAAATTAGTCATTAAATGTAAGACAAGTAGCCAGTATGAGCAGTGTTTTGCTCTCTACCCAATTATTGGGAGTGGATGGAGCAAAATTTCACACACTATAATAGTGTGCATTGAAGTATCACTTGAAGTTAAAAGATTAGCGCTTAGTAGCAGCAAAATCTATTAACACTAAGTGAAAAGATTAGCGCCAAGTGGCTGCAGAATCTTTAAGCATTGCCAACTTGTCTAAGTCTGGACACTTACTGTTTCCACACTTGAGTGTGAGACATGATGAGGTGCTTCTTTGTATGATTCCTTTACTAGGCTAACGTTTTGTTTTGAATAACGTTTACCACTAAGCGCAAACGTTGCAGCATAGTAATGAAAAGGTCAAGGCTGACAAGGTTGTTATGACTCTAAGAATTTGACGCATCGCTTGTGAGAGCATTGTGTTGAATTAGACTCTTTAGCCTAATTCGCGCTTAAGTTACTTCAGAAGCTGTCATAGATTGATAGCTTATTCTCTCCTTCTTGTGGATAGTAGAATTAATTGCAAGTAACTATGAAGCAAGAAACAGAGATGGCAAGAGAAGTATCGTCATCTTTCAATTAGATGCAGTAAAGTGTATGGAGAATAAAATTAACTTGAAAGTGCAGAGGATTACCACTTACTAGTTAAATTTGCGACTTAGGCGCTGTAATAACCCAGATTTTTAATTGTTCTGTAGAATTTATATTAATATTATTTAATCTCAATTCGAAAAATAAATAATTTATTATATATTATTATGTGTAATTTTGTAAAATAATATAATTATTATGAATTTAAGGGTCAAAATAATAATAATAATAATAATAATAATAATAATAATAATAATAATGGGTGTGGTGATAAAATAAATAATTAATTTTCTGTTAGAATATGATAAAATATAATTTAATTAGGAATTAATTTATTTATATAATTATATTAAAATATTGGATCAAATGGTAATTATCTTAAATATCTATTAAAGATAGAAATGAATCTAGGAAATTATAATAGAATCTGTGCAATGATTTCGGCCTAGCCACGTGTTGGCCAGGCGTTGCGTTCATCTCCCTATAAAGGGAGAGGTGATCTGAATAGAGAAAGAAAGAAAGAAAGAAAAGAATGGAAGAAAGGAAAAATAATAGAAGCTGGGAGGGTTTTTGATAGTAGAAAGAAAGAGTAAGGTATTAAAGTTAAGGTGAGTTATATTATACCTTGAGTCACCAAAATATATTTTACTTATATTTTGACTTACCAAAATCTGTTTTATATAAGTTATGTTTTATTAGTATATTAATAAAAGTTATGTTTTATAAAGATTTCAGTTACGTGGTTTTATTTCTGAACCCTATTTGCTTGAAAGGAAACCCATGGATATGTTTGGTTATATTTTAAAGAATATTTGATTATGACCTTATAAACAATTATGTTTTGTAAGTACCACCACGGGAGTCCCACGCCTTGGGGGACTTAAATAACCATTGACCTCTGTTTGACCACTTTGTGGTCCTCTGTTTGTTATGGATCCATTGACCTCTGTTCTGTGCGGACCAAAGTGCTGTGCGGAGCTAAGTGCTACACTATTGTGGAAGCCACCTCTAGAATCCGTACGAGCCACCTCTTGAATCCGTACCTCTGTTCTATGCGGACCAAAGTGCTGTGCGGAGCTAAGTGCTACACTATGGTGGGAGCCATCTCTAGAATCCGTACGAGCCACCTCTTGAATCCGTACCTCTGTTCTGACTGTCACTTCTGTGACCTCTGTTCTGTTCTGTTCTGTACCGTGGTTATGGTTATATATTTATATAATATCTGTATTTCAGTTTCTGATACTTAAATGATTTGTTTATGTAAATGTTTTGGCCTAATTAACTATCCATGGTTATTTCGTGTCCCTTATACTCTTGGTATAATATTTCTCACTCTGCCATGTGCTTATAGTTGTTTACCAATTTTCAGGAAATAATGCAATTCAGAAATAGCCTTTGGAAAGTCTAAGATGCGGGGCTGCGGAATAGACACACACAGCACTTTTATTGATATTTTTCTATGTAAATATCGGCCTTTTTGGTCAATACATTTTGTAATAAAAATAGAAGCTCCGATGATTATTTTGGTACCCTCATTTAAATTTTACTTCCGCTTGCGTTTATTTATTTGTTTAAGAATTGGCCGGAGGTAACTTCAGTTACTGGCCATCACGATGCTTAACCCTTAGGTACGGGGAGCTGGTCGTGACAGGCGCACTTGGTATCTCCATGACATCCTTTTATGATCTAGTGAATATAAATTAGTCATGAGTCATTACCTAGTTGGGCCTAAACCTTTAAAACTTGTCTTCAAGAACTCACATATTAGGATGATTGGAATTAGTTTATGACATTGGTCATGAACCGGTGGCTTATTATACTTAATCACATTAATGAGAAGATGCATGGATGTTTTGAGTAAGCCCTCTTGGGCCTACTTGCTTGTGACATCCTGCTCTCATATGAATGTGTAACCTTGTTCGCAATGTGTGACAACCCTCACCTCTGATTAGTGCTAATCTATGATTAAGCACGTTAACTGACTGATTGACTGAAATTCTGAACTGATTGATTGAGTGTATTAGTTTTAATGCATGTCTATCTGTTTGACTGCTAAATTATCTGTTCTTGTATTATGTTTAAACTGCAAATTGAAGGCCTTATCGGCGGCTGAATCCGAAATTGATTAATGTTTCATGCTAATTAGAATTTATGTGATTTTATGGTATATTTAATTGAGATGTGATTTGGTATGACTGAATTAAATTAAATAAAGCTAAATTACATAAGTTAGACTTATTTACCCTTTTGCCATTTAGTGGCCTATCTCTACAACACTTTGAGACTTGATTTCATATCATTTCATCAGCCCATTTCTTGAGCCTAACCGACTAGAGAGAGAGAGATAGGAGATAGTTTGAGTTCAACAATAATTGCTTGGAAAATTGGAAGAATTGAAGAGTAGATTGCAAATTGAACTAGTATATCTTGAATTCAAGACTTAAGGTAGGGAGTTCTTCCTTTAAATTGTGTATTGAAGTTGTTCTTGCATAGTTCATGGAAGTTTAAAGTTTAGAGTCTAGAATTGGTACACAATGTTGAATTGAAGCTTAAATCATGCATACATGTGCATATCATGAAGTTTGAAGTTGTTTCCATGGAAATTCTTGCATGCATGTCCACATTTTGTTATAATCCATGAATTCACCATGTTCTTGAGCTAGAACTTGCATTTGATCATGTATTTGAAGCTTTGAATTCAATTGAATACATGCATGTTATGTTTGACCATGTTCTTGAAGTTTTAAATGAATTTGTGGTTAATTGACTTACCTTTGGGCTTGATTTTACAAAATTGATCTTCAAAACATGTTATACTATGAGTTTACAAGAGTTTTCTAGAAAATTAGCCCAAAAGAATCGAATTTGATACTTTGAAGTTGAGTTTTGAGCTTGTAGGTTCAATTTGGAATTTCCAGAATTTGGACCCACGCTCGAGCGTAGGACTTCACGCTCGAGCGTACACTCTGAGTTCATGCAGTCCGCTCGAGCGGGGAAAGTGACGTTCGAGCGGGAAATGCGTGTATCTAGTACTTTCATGTGATTTACAGTCCGCTCGAGCGAGGGAGTGCACGCTCGAGCGAGGACTTGTGTCTCACGCTCGAGCGGGGGTCAAGCGCCCGTCGAGCGTAAATTTCATGCATCCAGTACTTTTGCCATGATTTATAGTCTGCTCGAGCGAAGGAAGTCACGCTCGAGCGGAGATCCTTTGTCTGCATGTCCGCTTGAGCGTAGAAAGCCACGCTCGAGCGAGACCCCTATTTTCTGAAAATTTTGAAAAGTGTTTTAAATTACATCTTTGCATCCTCTTTTCATCCTAGGCATTCCTAGGGCATGTTTAAGACATCTTAAGGAGGATATTGATGTAGAACCACACCGAGGCAAATTAGGGATTAAGTTATTATTTTCCCAACTGTGTAGCTTAGTGTGTGTTCGTTCTGACTGTGTAGGGTTAGCATCCGAGGACGCTCTAGCTGCTTATAGCCCAGTGCTCTGTGAGTAACAATGTTGTAAAGATATGTTCAATCATGAATATTTTCTGAATGAACAACTGTACTGCTTTCTGAAATGATACTTCTTACTGAAAGAATGTTTGTCCTATTTGTGAACTGTATTCGTGGCATCCATAGCAATTTACTGTTACTGTACTATACTGCTACTGTCACAGAGATCTCTGTCGGTTCCCATGTTTGGAACCACTACTGTTTACTGATATGATGGCCATCAACTGACTGTTTGGTCTGTTAAGACCTACTGTACTGTTTTGCTATTGGATGTACCAAATATGACTATTATAGTTTCTGAATGACTGTTATGGCATGAAATATGAGCCACAAACTGAATGACTGATATACTGATAAATGACTGTTTTCAATACTGAGAGGACATTCATTCTTAACCTCTTTATGCATATGTTATTCACTGGGCTTTAGCTCACTGCTCATATATATGTAGGTGTTCATGCACCGGACCGTTGCTAGAAGCGTCAAGCTAAGCTCCCGTTTTGTCAAAGCCAACCAATGTGCCTCACTGAGAGGTTCCAAGTCCTTCAAGCTAGGGCTTTTGGGGGTGTTTTAGATTTCTCCTTTTTTGTATCTGTTTCTGTAATACTGTATAGACTGTACCTGTACTGTACTGTTATGGTGGGGATCTGGTCCTTAACCTGAATATCTGTATATGATGTATGTACATACTGTTTTGTTTCGAATGTGAATATGTTTTGAAAAGTCTTTTTACATACAGACTGTCACAGCTCATTAGACATCCTTGTATTACTGTTTTGGTTTCCGCCAGCCCCTGTACTCTATATTACTGTTTTACAGTTAAGCAGGCCTTCAGTAGTCTCGGATTACTGGCCGGTTACGGTGCTAAACCCATAGGGGCGGGTTTGGGTCGTGACGCAATGGTTGCGCACAAGTAAGTAGGAAAGCCGTAGAAGGTCATTTGTATTGGCTCATTTAGTCCACTATGATATTTGTGACTAGATATGTGTAAGGGTATGATAGCTAAGCCTCAATCTTGACACATTTATAGATTACGATACGCATCTGAGTCAAGACTATTTGATCTCCCATAAGTCAAAAATTTTGAGATGATTTTTGACATTGCACATATGAGGTTGAAATCAATTTGATAACAGCTTTCGTGCTTTTAGTTTTGACCAAGGTGGCGAGTATCTATTTGAGTTATTTTAGAAAACTCTGTGAAGAGAAATGGATGCTTAGAAAATTGATTATTCCTAATACTCAACAACACAATGATGTAGTAGAGATAAGGAATTAAGTATTGTTAATGTTAGGTGGATGATGGCGCAATTTAGTTTGTTAATGTTAGGTGGAATTAAGTATTGTTAATGTTTCCCAATTGGGAATTGCACTTTAGTTTGTTGCCTATATCCCTAACTAAATGCCCTCCATATCAAATTTTACACTCCATTTATGTAATGGGTTAGTGGAGAGCCATCTATGGGCAATCTGTAACCGTTAAGCAGCTTATCTTTATTTTTACTTGTCATAAGGTTACGAAGTTAAGACCTAGAGTTCTATAGCGCATTATTGTATGATATCTTGTGAACACATTGGGTCACGTGGCGTATTATTGTATGCTGTCATGTAAACCCTCCGGGTCATATGCATATAGGTAAGCAGCTTTGTGAGAGTGTAACTAAGTCACATAAAGTTTTCTTAGTAAATGTGACGTGAATAGAGTTTTTGGAACTCTATAAGATAGAGAATTCTAAGCATAGCGCTTTTATGTAGCCTAGTTGAGAATGGAAAAAAATTTCCAATATCCTAGGGACAGTGGGAGCGATGTGCCTACTAATGGATTACTCCATTAGAGAACAATACTCTACATTCTTAGTTGCGTGGTAACGAATGTGAAAATTTTCCACGTCATCACTGGGTGATTGAGAAGGAAACATTCATGATTGCTCCGCAAGATAATAAAGAGCCTAGGATAATGCCAAAGGCTCTAGTCCCCTGTTTTTAGAAAGTGGATCAATGTTGCGCAGTTTAAGACAAAGTCTTTGAGGATTAACCATTTCTATAATTTGGTTGACTTTCCATTATGACGCGAAACTGTTCTAAAGTTATGCATAATTTGGATAGTCATTGTTGAGGCATAAGGCTCGCTATACCAAAAAGTCGCACCATTGAGGAAAGTGTAGACCATGAGAAGACTTCCTCCTAGGGAGTGAGGTTATTTTGACTTAGGCTATGATTGACATAAGTTCGGAATATTGATTTGTGGACATTGTGACCCAACTTTCTCGTTAGAGAATTGGATAAGTAGATCCGTAGAGATTTACCTTCTGCTTTTATAGTGAAAAGTTAGGAGCGCAAAAAGGTTGCTAGTTCCAATAAATCTTTTACAGCCTAAAACAGTTATCCAAATAGTGGTTCTTAGATTTTGTCAAGCCATGATAGGCCAACGATGATCGATGAAGACCACTGAGGCATGATCAATGGTCCAAAAGAAGTTTTTCCTTACTTAGTCATTATGAGCCAAGAATTTATAGGGTTGTCGCCACCTAAGGTGGGCAGTCCTCTGTTTTAGATATGATGGACATGGGTGATGTAATTTATATGCTTGGATGTACGATCCTTAGGGATTGTTTTGGGAGAATTCCTGTTTTGTCTTCGATGACTTACATAAGAAATATCCTAGCACGATTCTAGATGCAAAATTGCAAACCTATTGACTTACCTATCGGTAAAAGCCAAAGCCTTAGCTATTGAGTGAATCCTCGGCTTTTCTTTGGGAGAAACAGATGACCTATATTCCGTGATCTTTTCTTTGTTGTGGGAGCCTAAAGTACGCTATGTGGGCGTATTCGGCATAATAAGTGTTATCTTTGGTAAATGGTCAACTGAGTTGTTTAGACATTGACCTTGCTCATTAGACTATGGATAGAATGCTTTACTAGTAGTATATTAATTTGCTCCTTGTAAGATTCAATGCGCTAGTTGGGCGCATCAAGAATAAATGCAAATTGGTCACCAAAATATCTTTAGAGAGGTTATTGCGCAAGAGGTAGTGATCTTGAATCACTTCATGTGAGGCGCACATGGAGGATTCCGTTGTATATGCTTATCGCAAGAGGTGCTGATAAGGCTTATGTTTGGAATCTAGAATTGCGCAAGCTGTGGTCATGTTTTTTAGATTGATCACTTATTTGTTGTGAGATGATTGGATGTTGACACTATTATGGTTTGTGTCATAATGATTAGCAGATGATGATGTCAGTAGGCAAGATTGGCTCACTCACACGAGCAATCGCCCTTGGCGCTTGGGAGTGAGCAAGGATGAGACTAGTGGTTTATTTTTTATTTGGAGCCAAGAGAGGCTTAAATTATCCACTATGCATGTCGCCTTTGTTACAACCAAGATGAGGTCGTGTTAAGGACCAAACATGGATGTTAGTACCCACTTTCCATGTTGTGCCTGTTATGATTAACCAGATGCGAGATCTCATTTGGGGCCTGGAAGGCGAGCAAATAGAGAATTCGGGTTAGGCGCTAGAAAGCGACTAGACTAATATATGTATGGTGTATCGAGTATGACGTCACTCTTTTGGAAGAGTTACTCCACCGTAGCATGTATTCATACTATATGTGCTTGGCGACCGAGTAATGAGGTGAGAGAATGGATCACTGTTTCCTCACCGTGTGAGTCTTACGTGTCATTATTGATATGACTTTCATTTATGTACCCTTTTGTGACTTTTTGACTATGTCATAAGGTAAGGGGTTGATGTTCTGCTACTTTGGTATGTTGCCTGCGGTCATGTATGATTCGGCCTTACGGGACATCACTGGGAAAGCGGTCAATCCTAAACTAAATGGCATGAGGGCAAAGGGAAGATCATCTAGTATTACACCACTGTTGTATATTCACTGCCGGCAACTCACATCGCTCTGTATGAGAGGCGGATTGAGTGTGAATATATTGCAAGAATTGAGAGGGTCAAACATGCTCTTTTTGAGGGATTAGAGATGTTTTTTGGACCGGTGTAATTAGATGGGTCTGGGGTATATAAGACACTATTTCTGTTCTCTTTGGGTTGATGTCTCTATGCTGGCTCATTTTAAGTTTCTAGTATAGAGCTCCCACATGCAGGTGTTCTCAGCAGTCACACGATGCATTGGCTAGTATGAGATTGTTCATTTTTGGGAGATTGAGATAGAGATGTGGCAGTGTCATACCAACTCATATGCGAGTGGGAGATGTTAGAAATTGGGCGCTTATGTGGCATGACCCTTTGAACCTTTTGAACCTGAACCTTTTGAACCTTATCCATGTAAGTTTGAATTTGAATTCAAAACTTATTTGGATAACCATTCAGGATATCTATATCTATCATATCAATATATATGGATAGATGGATAGATAGATATTGGTTGTTATATATTTGATGATATACATCTGATATGATGGGAATAATATATCAATATCAGATACGTTATGTGGTTTTTACCCATAACCTTTTTTCCCAGATTCTCTCTCTAACTCTCTTCTATATGAGAACGATCCAGCTTCTGCACTGTGACTTGTGTGGGTGATACTCTTTTGTAGTATCACTCCACTACTGGGTTAGTTGTTCACATCTTGGAAGTACGTGATTTACCCACGAGATTCTTCGCTTCAGGCTCTACTAAAAGGTATGACTATGAAATTTTTCCCGCTGCGTCATAATACTTTATGATTTATAGTTCTTTAACAGAATCCATTTGTCATCAAACTAATCACAGATTGCCACATTTTTTATTGTTTATTTTTTTTGAAGAATGCTGGCCATTGGATTTTCCAATCTCTCTCCGACCATAGTTCATTCCAATCTCTGGTAATCTATATGAGTAGAGTTGTTGATGCACTATCACAAACCATCAACATTCTCTCTAGTTTCTTCAACAATCATGAAGAAGAACTCCGTCATGGTTTTGATGTTGATTCTCAGTCTCATTTGCTTGTTCAATTTCCACCCCACCACAGCTGACAAAGTGAATGCTCTATTTCGAGGATTCACCAATGAGCCAAACATGTTAACCTACATTGTTCATGTAAACTGGCCTGAAAACAGAACTTTCTCTAGACCTAAAGATGTTAAAGAATGGTACCACTCATTTTAACCCACCACCACTGCAATCTCAAACCAACAATCATCTTCTCGCATGGTGTATTCTTACCACAATGTAGTTGATGGGTTTGCGGCAAGATTGTCAGCTGAGGAAGTTCAAGCCATGGAATGAAAAAACTCAAGTGGAACAACACGAGATGTGGAGGCAGGGTGGGAATGGAACAAATTGCCATTCCAAACTGACATATGGCTTAAATTGATATTACTGATCAATGATTAAGTTTAAATAAGCTTGGATGGCGACCAATTGATAAGTTAAGTGGAGACAAAATTAGGAGAAATTATTCAATGTTCTCGGAGTACCACGTGTCTGTACTCCCTAACCAATCATCATTCAATATGTCCTCTCATATTCTCCAATTACCCAACACAATACCCTACTTATCCACCTTCTCCACCAATCATAATACTATGGAATATCACATGTCCATACTCCGAGATTACTGAATAATTATCCCAAATCGGTCTTAGAGATCAATATCATTACACTCAATATTTATTCCACAATAGCTTCTCTAGTCCAGATTTTGGACTGGAGGGTGTTGTTTGTGTCCATGAGGCCCATCACGAGCCCTGTTTTGATGATCCGAACCATTCATTTTGTTGGGCATTTCGTGTATTTCATCCACACAAAAAAATTAGGTTTATTCGATAACGGTAACTGATTCAATTTATTGCATGTCACTAAAAACAATGTATGGTTTATTTTAAAAACACAATTACTATCTATTTTTGTAATGAAAAATTGAATAAGTTACAGTTGTCAGATCAACCTAATTTTTTTTGTAAATAAAATACATGAAGTGTTCAACAAAAATGAACGATTCAAATCGTCAAAACGAGGCCCGTAATGAGCCCCACAAACACAAACAGCACCCTCTAGTCCAGATTTTGGACTGGATGGTATCCTCCTTTTAGAAAAATTTCGGCCTATGATACAGCAATCACTATCATTGTCACTTCATGGCCAATCACAACACACCACACCACAATACAATACAAATCTCATAGATAAGAACACAAATGGACCAACAAAACAGTCCTCTGTTTTGGTCAGATGATTGCATTGCAAATCATCCTCTAAACAATTTATCGGCAGCATATCACCCATTGCCGTCTTAAGGAACATAGCAACCCCCCATTGCCGTCTTTAAGGAGCATAGCAACATCCAATTTGAACAAGTCCAAACCGGCCTTGCCAAATGCTAATATGCTCTTTTTAGCAACACTTCGACTAACTCTTGCAGAGTCGCCGGCAATCCTTTTTTCTGGATTCCCTATAAATGTTGATGCGAAAAACAACTTAAAGAACCACAAAGAACTAGAATTTTTTTTCATTCTTCTTCTTCATGAAGCATAAAGTGTCACCAAACATGACTTTACTCCCACTGCTCTGCTCACTCTCATTTTCCTGTTATGTTTCTCTTCTGAGCGTGCCAAGGGAAGTGAGCTTTCATCCACAGAAGAAGTAACTCTAAGAGCAAATTACAAACTTCTATATTGTCCACGTCAAGAAACTTGACGCAAAAGTTTTGGCCCAATCAGACGATTTAGAGAGCTATCATCAGTCCTTTCTGCCTGCTAGAACCGCAGTTGGCTCAGACAACGAGCAACGCTTGATTTATTCATACCAACATGTGATCAGAGCCACGGCAGTGCTCGGAAACAAGGAGGTCTATGATGGAGAGTCCATATTCCAGCCTGGTGATTTCACTTCAACCTTGCTGCCTCTTGTAGAGCCCGACATGGACAATCCATTTGCATTTTGTGGCAATGGGTAGCTGAACAACATTGATGTGGATGGAAAGGTAGTTTTATGCCGGAGAGGTGGTGGCATAGGAAGAATTGAGAAAGGGAAGACAGTGAGGACGCCGGTGATGCCGCCATGATTCTCGTAAACACAGAACAAGATGGGTATAGTTGGTTGGCCGATACTCAAGTTTGGAGTGGATTGAAGGGAGCATGTGGTGGTGGTGCTGGATGAGCCACCAATTAGCCTAACAACATTGCTTGTAACAGAGATGTTGGGAATATCCCAGAGAAGGGATTAACCTCCTGTGTAATTTTGTTACTGGAATTTCTTGTTTGTCTTATGTTTTCACTAGAATCAAATACGTATATATAAAGGAATTTCTTGTTTGTTTGTGTGTTTTCACTATAATAAAAAAAAATTAATTTTCATAGAAAATTTCTAATTGAACCAAACACTTAGAATATCACTTTGTTTGGTTCTGGTTTTCAGAAAATTTTACTATTTTATTTTTCGTATTTTAATGTTTTTAATGATTTTTTTTTAATATTTTAAGCATTTTTTTTTTATTTTTAGATACACCTAACATAAATACACTTAAAAGATATAATATTTGTGAAAAAAATCTTTAAAAAATATAGTAAATACCAAAAAATACAAAAACAAAAACAAAAACAAAAAAAACAAAAATTTAGTACATTTTTTGTATTTTTGTATATTTATTATTTTTTTAAAATATTTTTTCACAAATATTTTACTATTTTAGATACATCTAAGTAAGATGCATCTAAAAAAGTAAAAAAATGGTTTAAAATTTAAAAAATATTCACTAAAAACAAAAAAAAAAACACGAAAAATAAAAAATTCAATTTTCAAAAAATTGAATTCAGAAAACTGAAACCAAACACACTGAATAGCACAATAATTTTATTTTATAATAATGGAGTTCTTAATGATAAAAACGTTATTGCCATGCAAATATACCTCGGTATATTTGAAAGAAAGGGACCTTTCTAACTATGTCTTCAAAAGTGAGTGATAAGTCCAAACTCATAGTTGACATTGGCATAAGGTTAGCAGTTGATACACCTGTTGTTTGTTCAATATTCCCCTAAAGTATAAACTTAATCCACAAGAAATATTATTGTTATTTTCAATCAAGCATCAGATTAATCGCTGATTTTGTTCTTAACAGAATCCATTTGTCATCAAAATTAATCAGAGTGTCACATGTTTTTTTGCAGAATGCTGGCCATCGGACATTCCAATCTCCCTCTCTCTCTCTCTCTCTCTCTCTCTCTGGTAATCTATATAAAGTGTAGTTGCCGATGCACTATCACAAACCATCAACAGTCTCTCAAGTTTCTTCAGCAATCATGAAGAAGTCGAGCATGGCTTTGATGTTGATTATCAGTCTGATTTTCTTGTTTAATTTCCACCCCACCGCAGCCCACAAAGTGAAATATCTATTCGGAGGATTTACCAATGTGCCAAACACGTTGGAAACCTACATTGTTCACGTAAATTTACCAGAAAACAGAGCTTTCTCTGGACCTGAAGATGTTAAAAATTGGTACCACTCATTTTTACCCACCACCACTGCAATCTCAAACCAACCATCATCTTCTCACATGGTGTATTCTTATCACAATGTGGTTGATGGGTTTGCGGCCAGATTGTCAGCTGAGGAAGTTCAAGCTGTTAGAATAACTGTATAGAGAAATAGAGAAAAAGAATTGTATGTATAGTGATTGTATTATTGATTGTGTTGATTTGTCTCCTTTATATAGGAGATTAAAGGGAACAAAGGCATACAGCTCGAATCATACAAAGCATACACATACATAATTAAATCTATCTAGTGGATCTAGTGGAACCGAAAGCATACACTAACCTATATATTTAAAGCTATCTAGTGGATGAGTGGAGTATACACTAACAGCCCCCCTCAAACTCAAGAAGGATAAACATTAACCAACTTGAGTTTGGAGAGAGTAACAAAATGGGAAAATAAATTAAAAAATAAAATAGGATAGGAGACACTGTATAGTCGTGTCAGACCATTGGAGGAGACACTATATGGTCGTGTCAGACCGTTGTAGGAGCTAATCGGAATCAATATCGAGACAGTTTACGGGGTCATGCCGGACCGTTATAGCAGACACTGTGTGGTCGTGTCAGACCGTTGTAGGAGCTAACCGGAATCAATGTCGGGACAGTTTACGGGGTCATGCCGGACCAATGTAGCAGACACTGTGTGGTCGTGTCAGACCTTTGTAGGAGCTAACCGAAATCAATGTCGGGACAGTTTACGGGGTAATGCCTGACCGTTGTAGAAGCTAACCGGAATCAATGTCGGGACAGTTTATGGGGTCATGTCGGACCGATGTAGAAGACACTGTGTGGTCGTGTCAGACCGACAGTTTACAGGGTCATGTCGACCGATGTGGTAGACACTGTGTGGTCGTGTCAGACCGTTGTTGTAGAGGCTGACCGGAATCAATGTCGGGACAGTTTATGGGGTCATGTCGGACCGATGTAGAAGACACTGTGTGGTCGTGTCAGACCGTGATAGAATACACTGTATGATCGTGTATATAGGTTGCGCAAAAGATATACATGTATATATATATCGAGCCCTTAAAAGTTGCGCCCTCAAAAGGCGTGCCCGACAGAAATCTTCGAGCGGCGAGCCATCAAAAGGCACGCCGGACACGCGGCGATGCACGTGCCCGCCTTGGCTTGTGCGCCCGGTTTGTCGTCTGGCGTCGAGAGGCGCGCAATGCGCGTGTCTGCCTTGGTTATTTAAACCAAGACTGAGGCTGAGGCTGAGGCAAAACAAAACACCTGCTGAAAACCTCTGAAAACCGCTTCGTTCTCTGAGAGAGATACTCTGTAACACTCTGTTGCTCTGAATCTGAAACACATAGCAACTCAGAATATGGCCTCTTCTTCCCGTTCAGCTACCCAGAACATGGCCTCTTCTTCCCGTGGTCTGCTCACTCTCTTTCCCGACCTCAACGAGTCCACAAGAGAGATAACCGGGACAGTTGCCCTTGAACCTCAACCAAGCGCCCCTGGACCAAGCGCCCCTGATTTTGCGCCGTTGAACTTCCCGATGTTGTCAGTTGAGCAGATAATGGCTGCTCAATCTGATATTGAGGCCAATTATTATACATTGAAGTCATGTGTTGAGACCATGACGGCGGTCACAAACTTGTCGCACCGGCTTCAGAGTAGAACAAATGAGGTGCATCAGTTAAACGCCCAACTGGCTCTGCTCCAGGGCATGTATAAGGATGCTCGAGTAGAGATATGTGTGCTGAAGGCGGAAAACAAGGAGCTGAAGCGGAAAGCCACCGTTATGCTCCGATTCGGAGGTCCGCCATATGTGGCATTTGAGGAGCAACAGGAAGTGAACGTGCTCGGCGGCGTGGGAAACACGGAGGCAGTGCCGTCAAGAGATGCCCAAAACCGAGGCAAGAAGAAGAGAATAGCTGAAGAGGCGAAGAAGTGAAACGAAAAATGTGTGGTGGTTGGATTGTTTTTTTTTTTTTTTTGTGTAAAATGAAATAAAATAAAGATCTGAAAAATCAAAGGTTTCTGAAATCTGTTGTGTTGGGATAATATAGGATAAAAAATATATATATATATATATATAAAATAAAAGAAAAGTGTTGTTTTTGTTTTATTTTGTTTAATAATAATAATAAGAATAAAAAATGGTGCTGCCGTGGGAACAAAGAGAATAAAAGTAAAATAAATAAATAAAAGAAAAAGGGTGCTAATGGTGTGAAAGAGTGTGATAAAATAAAATAAAAAGGAAGTTGGGAAGAGTGTGATTAAAGCAGAAAAGTGGGGAACATGTAAGGGTGGAATCTGCTTTTGTTGAGTATGGTGATAAAGTTGACATTTGAGTCTCAATTTGAGTTCATAGCCATGTAAAAGAAAATAAAAAGAAAGTTGGGTGGTGGAAAATTATTGTTAGAGAGAGAGAAGGCATGGGTTGTTGTCCATTGTGGAGGCACTTTGTCCAGTGGGGTGGCGCTTCGCCGGCGTGTATGCAGCGTCTGCCAATGGTGGTCAGTCTCAGACCGCGGTAGTCGCAAATAATGGCAGATGGGAAAACCCTCCTCCCTTCTCTTAGTGATGGCCGGAGCCAATGGGTTTGTGGGTGGCGCGTTTGCGAAAAGTGGACTGGTAGTCGTGGACCTCTTTGAGGGTGACGATGAGGAGTCGGAGAGTTAGCGAGCTCTGTAGACATCGGAGTAGGCGCCGGAGCCGACTCGAAAGAGGATCTCGTACTTGGAGGTGATCTCGCAGTGGGTGTAGATGCTCCAGCTCTTTGTTGATGGTGGCGGCGACGGTGCGTCCATGGTGACTGAGAGCGATTCTGATGGTGGGTCTCCTTATTTCTGGTGCGTTCTGTTCAGCAGTGGCAAGCCCAACAGCAGCTTTGTTTTGGAGGGAGGTGTAACAAAGGTATCTAGGCCTGGATGCTTTAGTGGTGCCAATGATGATTGTAGTGGTAGTTGATGATGATGGCTCTAGAGGACTATTCATTACTGCCATAGTTGGGACTGCTTCCAGTTCTTCAAAATCACTTCTTGTACCAGATAAATACTGGTATAAAAGATACATGTTGTTCGGGCGACGATGGTGGCCCAATCGGAGGCGGAGTGGATCTTTTGGGTTGATTCGGATGCTGTGTTTACTGATATGGGTTTGTCCGGCGGCGGAGTTCTGCTATGGAATTTGTGGCAACGGAGTGAAGGTATGTGTAGAGGTCCGGCGGGCGGCCAAGGCGAGGCTGCCGCCCGCCGGTGAAGCGGAATTACTAGGATGTTAACCTAGCTCTGATACCATGTTAGAATAACTGTATAGAGAAATAGAGAAAAAGAATTGTATGTATATTGATTGTGTTGATTTGTCTCCTTTATATAGGAGATTAAAGGGAACAAAGGCATACAGCTCGAATCATACAAAGCATACACATACATAATTAAATCTATCTAGTGGATCTAGTGGAACCGAAAGCATACACTAACCTATATATTTAAAGCTATCTAGTGGATGAGTGGAGCATACACTAACACAAGCCATGGAAAAGATTGAAGGGTTTGTGTTCGCTCGGCCCCAAAGAATATTGCCTTTGCACACAACTCGCACTCCCAGCTTCTTGGGGTTGCACAAGAACTTGGGTGTTTGGTTGCGCTCAAACTATGGCAAGGGTGTGATTGTTGGTCTTTTGGACACCGGAATTACCCCAAACCATCCTTCGTTTAGTGACGAAGGAATGCCATCTCCACCTGCTAAATGGAAAGGCAAGTGCGAATTAAACGGGACAACCTGCAACAACAAGCTCATCGGCGCAAGGAGTTTCCTCAGCGGCAAAACAGGCCCGCCAATTGACGACTTTGGACACGGTACCCACACAGCGAGTACTGCCGCCGGGAACTTCGTGGAAGGTGCCAATTTGTTTGGGCAAGCCAATGGAACCGCCTCTGGGATGGCGCCTCTTGCCCACCTGGCAATGTACAAAGTTTGTGGAGACTACGGCTGTGCAGAAGCTGACATATTGGCTGCGATGGACGCCGCTGTGGAGGAAGGTGTCGACATCCTCTCGCTCTCGCTCGGTGGACCGCCCGGTCCTTTCTATGACGACGCCATAGCATTGGGCGCATTTGGTGCGATAAAAAAGGGTGTATTCGTGAGTTGCTCTGCTGGTAACTCTGGCCCCTTCAACACTTCGCTATCAAATGAGGCTCCGTGGATTCTAACTGTCGGCACAAGTACATTGGGCAGACAAATACAAGCCCAGGTAGTGCTTGGAAACAATGACCAATTTAACGGACAATCCCTATTCCAGCCTACTGATTTCCCGCCAACCCAGTTGCCCCTCGTCTATGCTGGCATGAACGGTCCAGACTCTGCTTTCTGCGCCCCCGGATCATTGGACCACACTGATGTCAAAGGAAAGGTAGTGTTATGCCAGAGAGGTGGTAACATAGGAAGAGTTGACAAAGGGCAGACAGTGAAGGACGCAGGTGGTGCCACAATGATTCTCATGAACGCAGAGCAAGACGGGTTTAGTACAATAGCCGATCTTCATGTCCTACCCGCATCGCATGTGAGTTATCTCGCTGGAGCAGTGATCAAAGAGTATATAAATTCCACAGCAACACCTACGGCCACAATTCTGTTTAAAGGCACCATTTTTGGAGATCCCTCTGCTCCAACAATTGCTTCCTTCTCATCAAGAGGCCCAAGCTTCGAAAGCCCTGGCATCTTGAAACCAGACATCATTGGTCCCGGTGTGAGCATTCTAGCCGCATGGCCTTACTCTGTCGAAAACAAGACAGATACAATATCGACATTCAATATGATTTCGGGAACCTCAATGTCCTGCCCTCACCTTAGTGGCATTGCGGCTTTGCTCAAAAGTGCACATCCGGATTGGTCCCCTGCTGCTATCAAGTCTGCAATCATGACTACTGCTGATCAGCTAAACCTGGCACACAAGCCAATTACCGATGAAAGCTTACAACAGGCTGGTGTCTTTGCTATTGGTGCAGGACATGTCAACCCATCAAGAGCAATTGATCCAGGGCTTGTTTATGATCTTAAACCTGTTGATTACATACCTTACCTATGCGGCTTGGGCTACACGGACAAAGAGATTCGGCTCATCACGAGCACCATGGTGAAGTGCTCAAATGTATCGATTATACCAGAAGCACAACTAAATTATCCTTCATTTGCTATCACACTGGGGTCTACCAATCAGACATACACAAGGACAGTGACAAATGTTGGGCAGGCTAATTCGTCTTATATCTGGCTTTATGATTTACCTCAAGGTGTTGATGTGTCTGTCAGTCCTAGAAGCCTCGTCTTCACCAAGGTGAACCAACAAATGACATATCAAGTCACATTTAACCGCCTACCCACTAGCCCAAATACCTCATTTGTCCAAGGTTTTCTGGGCTTGGCTTCTTTTAACGGCAAGCACTATTATGTTCGTATCCCAATTTCTGTTAAGTTGGTATAAGGAAAATGAGGCAGAGGAGCTCAGGCATGCAAGTATTGAGTCCAGAGGTATGAATTTCCCTGGCTGCAAATAACATCGATACCATGTTTGTGTTAAGTGAACAGTCTTAATACACACACTGTTGAAAATTTGTAAGTCTACTTTATATTTTCTTGAATAATCGCAAAAAAAATGGCGCAGAAAAGCGAAGGGAACATACAATTTTTCTGATCATTTCAATGAAAAAATCAAAAAAAAAAAAAAAAATCCTTACATAAATGTTGCATGATATACTTGCTAATCTACGAAATGAAGCAAAGCATGGAGCAGAGTTATGGTTAAAAAATAATATATCCATGGTTGCAGAGCCGATGGAAGTGACAAAGCGAAGCTGATGTGAAGTTCTACAGTTGCATTAGCCTATGGATGATTTGAACCTTTATTTCTCTACAACTTTACCAATGCTCTCTTTCCAAGAAAATAAAAAAGAATCTCAAACAAAACTGTTTGGGAAAATTGGCCTCATTTCATTATAATTGAGCAAATTAACAAGCAAAAATTGAAGGAAAAAAAATGGAAAGAATTGGATAGTGAAAACATAGAAGAAGAAGAAGAAGCAAAAAAAAAAAGAAAAGAAAAGAATAAGAAGGAGAAGAAGTGCAAACACGGTTCACTGAAAGCATAAGCTAATCTAGTTGCAGAATATTATTATTTCAACCGTTAATCTTAGGACATGCAAGAAACATTCGTACTTTAGGTTATTTGCCTATTGGTAAACCCATAGCATCTTTATGCAGAAAGCTGATACCTATATACCACTTGGCTGGAGGACAATAAATTATTTAAATTTATTAGTAATTTCTTGCTTCTAATCTGAAGGAAAATCCAAGTATCTTCTGAGGTAACAAATTTGTATTTGCTATAATCAATAGCAAGATAAATAATAGAAGGTATAAAATTGAATCTTGTAAGTTGTAACAGATTACTTGCTATCTGCATGAACATGAGTAATCAAAACAACACATAGGGATTAGGGACCAGCTCTAGCTCCATCTACGGAACAAGAAAGTAAAAACAGATAGGGAAGTATAATTAAAGCCAAGTTTTCCCAGAACTACTGAGAAGTCCTCAAAGAAATTTAGCCAAAACAAAATAATAATTCATTTCTTCTTAGAAGTGAGAATTTGTGCCTTTCGAAGATGGTAAACAATCCAAAAGCATATTCACCGAGTATTAAGTTAGTTTTGTTGTCATTCATACTACTTTATAATTCGAGTGTCTGAGATTGAAATTCCCTGTTAAATATTAATATATATATGTCATATACAACACTACACTGTAAAGCACACCCACTCACATCCACTACACTAAAGCACACCCACTCACCTTTGTTTAATGTAATTTACTATATTTACTTTCGGTGCTCTTCTCTCTATAAAGAGAGCTCCTTCCCTTTGTAAACTTGTACAGATTAATACAATCAATATACAATATAACAGACAATTGAATACAATATATTCATTCAGTCTCTTTCTTTTCTCTCTATCAATTTATCTAACATGGTATCAGAGCTAGGTTAACAACCTAGTAATTCAGCTTCACCGGCGGGCGGCAGCCTCGCCTTGGCCGCCCGCCGAACCTCTACACATACCTTATTCCGCTGCCACAAATTCCATAGTTGAACTCTTCTCTGCCTTACAATGGCTCATTCAACTATCTATAGCCAGACCACCTGTTCTCTGCCTTACACACATGAAGACCCACGGCTGCAACCCATCTCTCTAACACTCTCACACCCAATACACTCCCATCCATAGCTGCAAACGCTTAAATATCCAAATAATATCAGTTTGATCTCTTTGCTTATCTCTGTTTACAAACCCTTCTCTCCAATAAAATTGGTTGAAGAAGACCCATGTCAACTTCAGACAGAGCAGCTAACGGCATAATTAACGGCGCAATTATTGAGCAGCAACGCCTCCAGTCGCCTGGAAACGGCGCTCTATCTGTCAAGAAGCCGCCGGCGAAAGACCGACACAGCAAAGTCGACGGCCGAGGGCGCCGCATCCGCATGCCGATCATCTGCGCCGCCAGGGTCTTCCAGCTCACTCGCGAGCTGGGCCACAAGTCCGACGGCCAGACCATCGACTGGCTCCTCCGCCAAGCCGAGCCATCTATCATCGCCGACACCGGCACCGGCACAACTCCGGCAAGCTTCTCCACCGTCTCAGTCTCCGTCAGAAACTCCTCCAATTCCTCAATCTCCGACGCCGTTTATCCTCGGGAAGCGACTCCGCTCCGACAACATCTCTCTCCATTGGCTTTGACCAAGATTCCAGCTAGAACCAATCCTCACTGCCACTGTGTTTGGATCTGCGACTCTGCAGTAGGAAGATTAATGGTTGGGTTTGGTGATGGCTACGCAGAATCGATCGTCATCAACACCACTCTCTCTTTACTCAAATGATTCTCTCTCCCTTCGGCAGTTTGAAAATGTAACACAAAACAACAGCCCCACGTGGGCTCAACTTTCATTTAAAAAAAAAAAAAAAATCATTCACTCTCACGCTCTCTCTCATGAGCACCACCAAGTGAAACCATCATTTCTAATCATCACGCACACTATCCTCTCTCTCTACATCACCGGTCAACACCCATCCTTTTATTTATTTATTTATTTATTTTTCTTATCTTCCACCACCCACACCTTCCAACACCACCTTTATTCCCAATCCCACTCATGTTCCCACTCTCACCATACCTATTTTTTTTTTAATCCTCCGTACAAATACAAACCCACCACACTCAATTCATGGCCTGGTTTCACCCAAAAAAAAAAAAAAAAAAAAAACCTTCATGTCATCCGGATTTACACAATCCACTCATTTTATTCATGTTGGGGTTCAATCCCGATCCCCATTTTACACCCAAAAAAAAAAAAAAAAAAAAACAACAACAACAACAACCACCACCACCACCACCATACAAAAACTCAACAACCACAACCCACCACCACCACCAAACTGGCCTTACTTTTTCGCCTCTTCCGCTGTTCTCTTCTTCTTGCCTCGGTCTTGGGCGGCCCTTGCCGGTGCTGCCTCCGTGTTTCCCTCGCCGCCGAGCACGTTCACTTCCCGTTGCTCCTCAACCGTCACATATGGCGGCCCTCCAAATCTGAGCATCACGGTGGCCTTCCGCTTCAGTTCCTTGTTTTCTGCCTTCAGCATACATATCTCTGCTCGGGCATCTGTATACATGCGTTGGAGCAGAGCCAGTTGGGCTTTTACCTGCTGCACCTCATTTGTTCTACTTTGAAGCCGGTGCGACAGGTTGTTGACCGCAGTCATGGTCTCAACACATGATCTTAATGTATAATAATTGGCCTCAATATCAGATTGGGCAGCCATTATCTGCTCAACTGCCACCATCGGATAGTTCAACGGTGCAAAACCAGGGGGGCTTGGTCCAAGGGCACTTGGTTGCGGTTCTCGGGCAACTGCCCCGGTTATCTCTCTTGTGCACTCATTGAGGTCGGGAAAGAGAGTAAGACCCCGGGAAGAAGAGGCTATGTTCTGGGTAGCGGAACGGGAAGAAGAAGCCATTTTCTGGGTAGAAGTGTTACAGAGTATATCTCTCAGCAAAATGAAGCGATTTTTCAGGGTTTTCAGCAGGTGTTTTGTTCAGCTTCAGCCTTAGCCTCCGTCTTGGTTAAATAGCCAAGGCAGACACGCGCCTCTCAACGCCAGACGACAACCGGGCACACAAGCCAAGGCAGGCACGTGCCTCGCCGCGTATCCGGCGTGCCTTTTGATGGCTCGCCGCTCGAAGAATTCTGTCGGGCACGCCTTTTGATGGCACGTCTTTTTATGGATTGAGCACGACTTTTGAGGCATATACACGAACATACAGTGTATTCTCCAACGGTCTGACACTACCACACAGTGTCTGCTACATCGGTCCGACATGACCCCATAAACTGTCCCGACATTGATTCCGGTCAGCCTCTACAACAACGGTCTGACACGACCACATAGTGTCTTCTACATCGGTCCGACATGACCCCATAAACTGTCCCGACATTGATTCCGGTCAGCCTCTACAACAACGGTCTGACACGACCACATAGTGTCTTCTACACCGGTCCGACATGACCCCGTAAACTGTCCTCTTACAACGGTCCGACACGACCATACAGTGTCTTCAACAAACGGCCTGACACAACCATACAGTGTCTCCTATCCACTTTTATTTTATTTGTCAGATTATTTTCCTGTTTTGTTACTCTCTCCAAACTCAAGTTGGTTAGTTCCTAACCCCCTTGAGTTTGAGGGGGCCTGTTAAATATTAATATATATATGTCATATACAACACTACACTGTAAAGCACACCCACTCACATCCACTACACTAAAGCACACCCACTCACCTTTGTTTAATGTAATTTACTATATTTACTTTCGGTGCTCTTCTCTCTATAAAGAGAGCTCCTTCCCTTTGTAAACTTGTACAGATTAATACAATCAATATACAATATAACAGACAATTGAATACAATATATTCATTCAGTCTCTTTCTTTTCTCTCTATCAATTTATCTAACATTCCCTAGAGACAAATCGGCATTTGTTCTTAGTGAATTAGATTATCCGCATCTATGTTAGATAGACTCTTCAAAATAAATCAAATACTTGTGTCAAATACCCAACACTCACACAGGGTATGAGATATGCGTCAAATACTTTTCGGCAAACACTTCTTATATAATTCTATATAACACTATTATTATATGTACATATTGTTGTATAATTGCTATAAATATCTTTTTGACACTGTAAGTTACATATAACACCATTTTATCTCACATACTAGATTAAAAATATAAAAATATGACTTTTTTTTTTTTGCCGAGTCCGTGTACCATTAAATTTATAATTTGATGACTTCGACCTCTAAATATATACCCGCACCCGACATCCGTACCCGAGTCCATGTAATATAGATCCGCATTACCAAGTCCTAATACAAATGTCGTCTATTTTTTAGACCCACCCCAAGTCTCTCTTTCCCTCTACGAAAGCAATAAAAAGGAAGTAAGGCTATTTGCTGGGCTAGAATGAAATTACCTTCATGTACAACTCATAGTCTCAGCTTCTTGGGACTGTACCAAGATTTGGGATTTTGGAAAGGCTCAAATTTTGGGAAGGGTGTGACATTTGGAGTTGTGGATGGTGGAATGCTTCAAAGGAATTGTTATATCTGATACCCATATCAGCCCTGGCGTGAACATTTTAGCTGAATGGCCTTTAGTCCCCCAGGAAAAACAACACTAACACTTGGTTAAAATTCAACAATCCGTCTGGCACTTCAATATCTTGTCCTCGCCTAATTGGTGTCGCAAAGAAAATGCCCACCCTGATTGGTCACCAGATGCCATTAAGTCCGCAATCATGACCACCGCCAATTCACTGAACCTGCAAAACGAGCACATATATTTTGGATAAGAAACTCCTTCCAGCTGATGATACTAACATTTTGAACCAAGCAAGGATTGATTTTTGGAGTCCATGATAGCATTTTCGTAAACTAATAATGCTACATGCACAGAAAATTCACAGACCAGTCAATGCTTCATAGAGGCTATTATGGCATCCCTTCTTGTTTGAATTGTCATTGCTAGAAAAGAGGGTTCTTTTACAGAGGATCCTCATAGCATCCACTGATATAATAGCGCTATCAAAGTGAACACTCTTAGCAAAGATCCACCCACAGGTTTTTTCTCTACCCTTTTTTTTACTGATTGCAAGGAGCAACTGGACCTACTAAAAACCGTCCTCTACCAATTAAGCTATATGAATCTCGACTTTCCATGTGTTATGCAATAATCATAAGGTTTTAATCTACAAAACTACAAAGAAAATAAAAACAAAAACACACAACACAAGATATATGTAATTCAGCATGTGCCTACGTCTACTGCAAAAATTGTTGGGATCACAAGACACCCAGAAAAATATCTCACACACACAGAGAACACAGTATTTACGTGGTTCGGCCACTGCCTACATCCACGGAGCAGAAAAACAGAATTTCACTATAATGGAGCAAAATTACAACAGAGGAGGAGACTCTCTCAACTCACTCAACTCACAGCTCTCTCTCTATTCTGATTTCTGATCTCTCTCTCATACACTATCTCATCTCCCTCCCATCTCTATTTATACACAAAGAGAGGAGTAGGTGGGAGAGGTTGGTGGCCGAAATTCTCAATGGTTTTGGCAGCCTCCCACAGCAGCCTTTGTTGAAGAGAGGATCACCCCTTTCACATGGGGTGACCTCCATCAATCACCCCCTCAACCCATGTGAGGTGATCCACTGCACATACTGCTGCTAATCTTGTCACGCCCACCTGCTATGCTTGAACTTGCGCAACCAAGATAAGTTGACACCCCCTGATTGGATGTCCTGCACCCCCTGCTGAGATGCTCGGCACTACCATGCAACTCCTTGCATGATGAACACGGGAGCAACTAGAAAACTTCAGAGTTTGACACATCACCATCTTCAATTTTCCTTGCTCGGAGATTATTTCTGAACAACCAGCCTTTGTTTTCTGCACTTCTGAACAACTTTCCAGCGATCTCATACGCCCGTTGTCTGTGCTGCAATCCCTGATGTTCGGTTCTATCTCACTTGTACGTCCGTACTGATGTTTGACAGTTAGCCCTTCTGCCAAGACAACTTCCACCGGTCTGTACAAGTTACCACTATGCAACTCCGTGCATAGTGCTCGCACCCCCTTATTGGAGTGCAGTGCAAAGCTCACTTTGCGACTCGAGATTGCATCCCTCCCTTCCACGCATCTGTTGAGAGGTTGCAAAATGTCTCTAACACGGGAGCAAAAGAAACTCTCTTCTTCACTGGCACAGTCTCTATTGACTGGGTTTCTTTGCTCTGAACTTTCTTCAAAATTGGCTTCACTGACTCAGAGCTGTGCACCTTCGAACTGCCTCCTTGCGTTCTCGTACACCCTTTTCGCCATTTTTGATGAAAGCCCTGCTTAGTCATACGCTTTGGTTGCGTATGTTCTCTCTTTGTACCCTTCGACTGGCATTTGACAACACTCAGCTTTGTCAAAACTTCTCCTTCCAGTCTGTACAGTTTGTTGCACAATTTGCCTTGCAACATCTCTTTATCACCTCTGTGTACATGAAGAACCCCGCCACTAGATGAGAAACGATTTCCTTTTAGATCTAGCATACTCAGGGAGATTAGATTCCTCCGTACTCCTGGCACATGTCGGACCTCAGATAAAACTACCTTTCTGCCATCCTTCGTAAGGAACCGCACTGTCCCTATGCCGACAACTCTGTTCACTGTGTTGTTGGCCATCCGGATAATGCTACCGCTGACTCTTCGGTAAGTGGAGAAAAGCTTCCTATCCGCACATATGTGGAACGTACACCCTGAATCTAAAATCCAGCCGGGTGTCTCCAACTCTGACGAGACTGTAAGCAGCACCTCTTCATTGTCAGAGAAATTCACTGCAACTGCTGTAGTTGAGGGACCTTCGTGTCCCTTAGCCTTCTCTTTGGCTTGTCTGTCTGCCTTTTTCTCTGGACAATCTCTTATTACGTGATCCTCCTGATCACAGTAATAACACTTTCTCCTGAAGCCCGGCCTTGATTGCGAACGTCCTCTTGATTTGGATCTACCCCGTCTATCATTGGATCTACCCCCTCTATCATTGGACCTGCCTCTGCCTTGCTCATTGTCTGATGCAACCATGGCATTTTCTTCTGGGTGTTTGCTGCTTTCCTGTTTCTTCATCGACTCATGAGAAATGAGCGTAGCAACCACCTCATCCAGTCCAAGAGCATCCTTCCCATACAATAGAGTAGTCCTGAGATGCTCGTATGATGCAGGTAGAGAGACCAGCAAGATCATAGCGTTATCTTCCTCCTGGGTCTTCACTCCAATGGTGTCCAATTCCATTGTGATCCTGTTGAACTCGTTCAGATGTTCTATGAGGTTCGCACCTTCTGGCATTTTAAGTGTATATAGCTGCCTCTTCAAAGATAACCGGTTTGTCAAAGACTTTGACTTGTACCTCATTTCCAACTTTGCCCATAGCTCCGCCGGATCTACTTCACTGATGACTTCTCGGAGTGTGTTGTTCCCGAGATACAACTGAATTGTACTGTTTGCCAATTCTCTCAACTCCTCCCACTTGTCATCTTTCATGTCTTCCGGTTTTTTGGACTTTTTGAGAAGAGCTTTCACCAGACCTTCTCGTGTTAAAATATTTTTCACCCTTTGCTGCCACAGGGTGAAGTCATTATTGCCATTAAAAGGCTCAATCATAAAACTTGCGCATTTTCCTGCCATTGTAAATTTCTTCCCTTTTTACAAAAATTCCAATTCAAGAATCTGACCGTACGGATGTGTCCGAAATATTCCAAATAGTTGGAAACCACTATTGGCTCACCCAAATCGGACCTCAAATGGCTTCGATCAAGCCAAAACAATTTTAACGGTTCAGATCGGCAGAATCTGGTGCGCCTCAGAAGCACCAGATTATTCCTCCGGTTCTGATGACGTCAGCCTGACGTCAGCGGCGCGGTCAACGGCGCAGGCAGCGCGGTCAACGGCGGCTCAGGGGAGCGGCTTGACTGGCGGCTCAACGGCTCAGTCAACGGCTCGGTCAACTCGGCTCCGGCTCGCTCGGCTGGAGGCTCGGCTCGGCTTGGTCAGCAGCTGGGAGGCTCGGTCAACGGCTCCAGCTCGGCTCGGCTGACGGCTCGGTTGACGTCAGTGATGACGTCACCTGGTGCGCGCGCGTGAGTCGCGTGTCGCGCGTGAACTCACTCGTCTTCTCCCTCTGGAGGCGCGTGCGGCGCGTGTGACGCGTGGCGCGCGTGGGAACGGCGTCACTCGGCGCGTGTGACGCGTGAGACCTCCTCCGGTCTCTGTTTTTGACGCGGTTTTCACGTCTGTGCTCGTCTCGTCGAGTACTTCAATCTGGTGTGGTCAAAAGTGGATTTCCACCACTTTGATTTCTGGGCTCGTTTTGGAAACACTCTGTTTTTTCCGAAAAACGCACCACCTCGGCTCTGATACCACTTGTTGGGATCACAAGACACCCAGAAAAATATCTCACACACACAGAGAACACAGTATTTACGTGGTTCGGCCACTGCCTACATCCACGGAGCAGAAAAACAGAATTTCACTATAATGGAGCAAAATTACAACAGAGGAGGAGACTCTCTCAACTCACTCAACTCACAGCTCTCTCTCTATTCTGATTTCTGATCTCTCTCTCATACACTATCTCCTCTCCCTCCCATCTCTATTTATACACAAAGAGAGGAGTAGGTGGGAGAGGTTGGTGGCCGAAATTCTCAATGGTTTTGGCAGCCTCCCACAGCAGCCTTTGTTGAAGAGAGGATCACCCCTTTCACATGGGGTGACCTCCATCAAAAATGTTCCTATGTCTGCGGAGGAGAGAAGTTCATGCTGTTCAACGAATGAAATAACCTTCACAAGATGCGACCAAGAAATCTAAACTGGTATACATCTCTTGGGCAGACATCTTCAAAGTGGGTTTTGATTTAAAAGGAAAGAGAGAGATGTTGGATCTAATGGGAAAAATATGAAGCATTTCTCACCAAAAACAAAGTTCTGTGCCTTTTGGGAGATCATAGAATTCCTGCAAGGATGACCCAAGCTGACGTTGCTAGAATCTAACGATTTACATAACGTCCATACACAGCAATGATTGTGGAAGCAAACAACAAAGTTCATAGTAAATAGTACACTTCTGAGACATATATGATATGATAGAGAACTCTCACTCCAACTAACCAGTCAAAATAGTTTTCATAGGTGAGTAAGACCAAGTCAGAACCCTGTAGCTCAATTGAATTTGAGCATGCTTGTCCTTATCCTTGGCCTGCGTGTGTGAAGGAAGTGCATGTCTCCACATTAGATGTGGAATCCAAAGGACGATTAATAAGATTAAGTTGCTTAACAAGGAGAAGATATTTGGTGTAATTGTCATAACTCACGGCATTTATAATAGGAATTATAATGGGGAGGTATGGGACCAGGGGCAGGGAGGTGCTAGAAAAAATTTGCGAGCGATAGTAGTAATGAGAGAGATGACATAGTATATGAGGAATAATATTGACAAGTAATGAAAGTAATAAAAGAAAAAAATTAAAGATAAGAAACAGGGAAATAAATAATTACACATATTTAGTGAAAAAACTCACATGGGTTGGGACAAGAGATGGGGAGTCGCGGTGGGAATGGAACAAATTGCCATCCCAACATATGTGCTAAATTGATATCACTGGTCAATGAAAAAGTTCAACTAAGTTCAGATGGCGATCAATTGATCGGGTAAGTGGAGGCAAAATTAATCTCACCCCACCCATTTAATCTGTCTTAAAATCAATATCATTACACTCAATATTTATTTCATAATTGTTTTACATAAATTTCAGCCTCTCTAGCAATTGCTGTCATTGTCACTTCATTGCCAATCACAACACGCCACACCACAATACAAATAGCATAGAAAAGCAAACAAAAACACTCACTTGTCTTGTTCAGATGATGAGCAAGTGGCTTGCATAAACAACTGATTGTAGACACATGATGGCATTGATCAAGAATGTCCATCCAATTATTATGAACCAGACAAACCTAGCAAAACAATTGCAATGAACTTCTCTAAACAATCCATTAGCATATATCTCCATAGCCGTCTTTAAAGAATACAGCAACATAAAACTTTGAACAAGTACCAACCGGCCTTGCCAAATCCCAATATGCCCTTTTTAACAACACTCGACTAACTCTTGCAGAAACCGTTGTGAAGTCCCTGGCAATCCCCTTTTTCTGGATTCCCTATAAATGTTGGCACCAAAAACGACTTAAGGAACCACAAAGAACTCACCATTTAGTGACACCAAACATGACTTTCATGCCACTGCTCACTCTCACTTTCCTGTTATGTTTGTCTTCTGAGCTTGCCAAGGGAAGTGAGCTTTCATCCACAGAAGAAGTAACTCAGAAGAGTAAATTACGAACTTATATTGTCCACGTCAAGAAACTCGAGGCAAAAGTTTTGGCCCAATCAGACGATCTAGAGAGCTATCATCGGTCCTTTCTGCCTGCTATAACTGTAGCAGCCTCAGACAATGAGGAACGCTTGATTTACTCATACCAGCATGTGATCAGCGGTTTTGCAGCAAGACTGACTGAGGAGGAGGTTGAAGCTATGAAAATGAAAGATGGGTTCATGTTCGCACATCCAGAAAAGATGTTCCGACTACAGACAACTCACTCACCAAGCTTTTTGGGATTGAACCCGGGACTCGGGTTCTGGGAAGAATCAAATTTTGGAAGGGGTGTAATTGTTGGACTGCTCGATACCGGAGTATTGCCTGGCCACCCTTCATTCAGTGGCAAAGGAATGCCGCCACCTCCTGCTAAATGGAAAGGGAAGTGTCAGTTCAACGCATCACAATGCAACAACAAACTCATTGGCGCGAGGTCACTTAATGTTGCGGCCAAGGCAAAGGGATTGCCAACCGTGCTGCCACTCGATGATGATGGCCACGGAAGCCATACAGCGAGCACGGCTGCTGGGGCATTCGTGAAGAACGCAGATGCACTTGGAAATGCCAAGGGCACAGCGGTTGGGATTGCGCCTCATGCTCACTTGGCAATTTACAAAGTGTGCTTTGGACCAGATTGTCCAGATACTGATATCTTAGCTGGGCTTGATGCAGCTGTTGCTGATGGCGTTGATGTGATCTCAATCTCTCTGGGTTCTGATCTAGCACCACCATTCTTTCAAGACAACATTGCAGTAGCCTCATTTGCGGCAGTTCAACAAGGAATATTTGTAAGCTGTGCAGCAGCAAACTCTGGTCCTGCCTTAGGTACTCTATCAAACGAGGCGCCATGGATTCTAACTGTTGGAGCAAGCACCATTGACAGAACCATCAGAGCCAAAGCAAAGCTGGGAAATGGGGAGGAATTTGACGGGGAATCCTTGTTCCAGCCAAATGACTTTGTGCCAAACTTATTGCCTCTCATTTATGCTGGCTCCAACAGTAAACCAGGCTCCGCTTTATGTGGTCCAGGAGCATTAAATGGTAGCGATGTAAAAGGAAAAGTAGTATTGTGTGAGCGTGGAGGTGGGATAGGCAGAATCGATAAAGGAACTGAAGTGAAAAATGCTGGTGGTGCAGCGATGATTCTCATGAATCAAGAATCAGATGCCTTCAGTACTGAGTCTGATGCTCATGTTCTTCCTGCAACACATGTGAGCAACGCAGCTGGAGTGAAGATCAAAGCCTATATTAATTCAACAAAAACACCTGTGGCAGCAATCTTATTCAAAGGAACTGTCATTGGAGACCCATCAGCCCCTGTTGTTGCTTCCTTCTCCTCTAGAGGACCCAGCATGGCAAGCCCCGGGATTCTAAAACCCGATATTATTGGACCAGGAGTGAACATTCTAGCTGCGTGGGCATTCCCTCTCGAGAACAACACAGATCCAAATTTCAATTTCAACGTAATCAGTGGCACATCAATGTCGTGTCCTCATCTAAGTGGCATCGCAGCTTTGCTTAAAAGCTCTCATCCTTACTGGTCACCAGCTGCCATTAAATCTGCTATGATGACAACAGCTGATCTATTAAATGTCCAAGGCAAGCCAATCCTTGATCAAACACTTCATCCAGCAGACATATTTGCAACTGGTGCAGGACATATAAACCCTTCAAAGGCAAATGATCCTGGGTTAGTTTATGATATCCAACCCGATGATTATATTCCTTATTTGTGTGGTCTGGGATATACAGATATGCAAGTTGGGATTATTGCACATAGACCAATCAAGTGCTCAAAAGTATCAAGCATACCTGAAGGGGAGCTGAATTACCCTTCATTTTCTGTTGCACTAGGACCATCTCAAACATTTGCCAGGACAGTGACAAACGTTGGTGAGGCGTATTCATCTTATTCTGTGAAGGTTGTAGCACCACCAGGAGTTAATATGATTGTCAAGCCTGATAAGCTTTACTTCTCAAAGATGAACGAGAAGGCAAGGTATTCGGTGACATTCCATCGTACCGGTGAGAAAACCGGCAACTTTTCCCAAGGGTTTCTTGAATGGGTATCTGCTAAACACCATGTTAGAAGTGTAATTGCTGCTATGTTTCATTGAGGAATGGAGGCATGTGGCCTAAAATGCAAACATTAAATCAGATCTTAATTATCAAGAGATCATTGTAGCGTCTGTGTGTGTTCTCAATTATATGCACATGTAACTTATATGCAGGACGCAAATGTGACTGTTTCAAGTTCAATTCTTAATTTATATGCAGGACGCAAATGTATCTGTTTGGTTCAATCAAGTTCAAGTCTTAATTTATGTTTTCTATGAGTTAGCTTACTAGCTGTCGTGTTGGAAGAGTTTTGCTTATGTTTAATTAAGTTGCATGGTCTATGACCCGTATTTTCCTATTTTGGAATTCTAAATCAGTTAGGGGAAGAGAAATCCAGCACCTAAAACTGTTTGGTTGTAATTTTTACTTTTTTGTTTTTCATATTTTTTTGTTTTCACTTAATGTTTTTAATTATTTTAAGCATTCTTTTTAATTTTTAGATACATCTCACATAAATATACTTCAAAAGTATAATATTTGTGAAAAAAATTCACTAAATATCAAAAATACAAACAAAAAAAAAATACAAAAATTCAATATATTTTTTATATTTTTGTGTATTTATTAATTTTTTTTCACAAATATTTTACTTTTTAGATACATCTAAATGAGGTGCATCTAAAAAAGTAAAAAAATTGCTTAAAATTTTAAAAATATTCACTAAAAACAAAAAAACACAAAAAACAAAAAACTCAATTTTCAAAAAAATTAAATACAAAAAATTAAAAATAAACACACTAATTTAGTTGCTCTTCAAAATTTCACGCGGCAAAAAGATTTCAGCCCCTCACAATACACCAAAAAAAAAAAATTTGTATTTCCGATTACGGGATCCTGAACATAGAAGCGGCACACAAATTTAACCTACCACATAAATCACAAATAGATCATAATATTGAAGTTGTAGCACATTCAGGTCATGTTTGATTCACAAGATTAATAGTGAAGTATTAATAATCCTATTAAATTAGTATGGTATTCATTATCCAATTGGATTAATATTTATTGGATTAATAATCCCACCCATACCCCATTACTAATAATCCTATAAATTTGTTGGATTAATTATCCAATGGATTAATAATCCTAAACCAAAATGTTAAAACAAACATAGGATAATTGGGCCCACAAATTAATAATCCCAATCCCATACTCTAATCCACCCAATCAAACATGCCATCAGTGTCTTCTATTTTTGACCAGTATTTTACAACACTGGCCTAACAATCAGAAGAATCTGAACTATTTTGCTCAAACATTAAGGGAACAAAATATCAATAATTTAGGTACTTTGGTGAATCAATTATTGATTGAAAGGAGGCATGTGTTTCAGATATGAAATGATACTTTAACAGACATTGTTTTTTTCCATTGCATTCCAACTGAAAATCCATGTCTTGTTTACCAGAGCGATTTAATGAAAAAAATAATAATAAAAGAAGAAGAAGAGAAATATTCATAGGAGAGCTCAAAGTCTAAGCAGACAAACTCATCGTATTCCCGTTGTTATTAGTAGTTGACTAATACCAAGGAAGGAAGATTCATTTCAGTAGTACTCTGAAAAGCTACTTTTCGAGTATCTCTAATTTTTCATCAAATTTGAATAGAGATTTGATAAAAAAATTTCATCTGATATCACGCATTTCAACGCTAATTTTTCAGGTTTCATCAAAGTTGACCGGGACAACCGGCAGGTCGTTTGGTGTACAGTGAAGCACAACGGCTCTCTTCAAAAATTTGATGACCACACAAGCCTCCCTCGATTTGATGAAACTTTTGTTGATGCCAGGGTTAGAGGAGAAAAAGAAAGCGTGTTTCATCAAATTTAAATTTGATTCCAAATCTGAGTGCCTTACATGTATTACAAAACTCAACTACAGAGTTGGAAAAATCAGTCTCTTTTTTATAATATTCATAGAAAACCCCAGGGAAAGATTGAAATAAAAATAAATAAGAAAAAGTAGAGAAAAAGCCACTCACGGTGGTCCTTGGAGCTTCCATTCCACGTATCGAAATCGCCATCATCCTTCAGCTTCGATATAACGTCTTCGGCACTAATCTTGTGATCCATTTTTTAGATTTTATTCAGACAGATAGATAGATGGATTAGGAGGAAGGATCACATTTGTCTCAGTTGTTGTCAGGCCTATGAACTATGGATTCAAGATGAATTTTCTATGGATGAATTTTATGGGTATGATTTCGCAGTTTGAGCCGCAGAGGAGCTAGGTGTTAGGATTAAGAATACTCAAAAATCAATCACACACAAAAGACACAAGATATTTACGTGGTTCGGCAATTGCCTACGTCTACGGAGAGATTTCGCTATAGAATTTTCTGGAGGGAGATTACAGAACTCACACTCACTTTCTATAGATTTACACACTTTCTCTGATTCTCTCTTGCTTTGTCTGTGTTGTGTTTCATCCCTTTCTCATCACCTCAATTTATACACAAATGAGAGGGAACAAAGTCAAGGAAGAGGAGTAACTTCTTGACTTGGAGCCAACCTCCAACTACTCCTCCATGTGGGCTGAAGCCAACAATTCTTCCCCTTTACGCCCATATGGATAACTGACTTCTGCCTTGAAGTTCATCCTGGTCAGATTCTTGCAAACTTCCAGTTTGTCTCTGGAACCTTGGTTATCATGTCAAAAATATTCTTGTTCGTGTGAGTCTTCACCAGCTTCATCAGTCGTTTTTCTATCACTTCTCGTATCCAATGATACCGGACATCAATGTGCTTTGTACGTGAGTGACACATGGAATTCTTACTCAAATCAATTACACTTTAACTATCACAATTGTAAGGTCCCGGTGTCCCACATCAAAAATGGAGGGGAGTTCCTAGGCTATATAAGTAAAAACATGGACCTTTATATAGCATCGAGGCCTTTTTCCGAATAGTGAAATCCCTAACAGAACTCTGCAGTTAAGCGTGCTTAGGCTGGAGTAGTTCTGGAATTGGTGACCCACTGGAAGAAACAAATCCGTACGAGCGTGGCCCAAAGCAAACAATATCGATAACATGTGAAGGGTTGGGGCGTTACAGTTATAATAGCATAGGTAACAAAAGATTAATTCTTCTTGATGATACAGATTTGTAGGTGTGATGCTGCTGCTGCTCTGAATTCTTGAGAATTCGTTAGTGCTCTGTTGTGTCGTTTCTCTCAAATTTTTGAAAAATTTGAATCAAGAGTTATAGTTAGGAATTAGATAGGGAGATAGAATGGGCCCTTTTAATTTTAAATAAGCCTTTTAATTTTTTAGTAGGTTAATTTATTTTAAATTAGTTTGGGCATTCCTTAATTTTTTTTAGACTTAAAATATACATAATATATTACACTAAATTATTATAATAGAATGGAGCCCTTTTAGGGGTTTATTTTGAGGGGGTCCTAAGCCATGGCCTAGTGGGCCTATGCCCAAGGCTGACCCTGCCCACAATCCCCACTTTCATCCCAACCACTCATAATATAAAGACCACACATTAAAGGCCAAGATCAAATTAGTAGTTATTAAATCCCCAAAAAAGGGATCCCAAACATTTCTCTTGTCCCAAATATTTTTAGATGCAAATTTTTGGAAAGTTTACTTATTGGTTAAAAAAGCCACCTCTTTCTTTTTTTTTTTTTCCTTTTTCTTTTTTTTTGGGTCTTTAATGACTTCTTTTTTTATTAAATTATGTCGATTTTTTTTAAATTTTTCGGTCCGTCTACACAAGACGAATCTTAAAACAAAAATTAAAATTTTAATAAACCTTGACATTTTTTTGTCTTTTCTGAATTTTTTTTTTTTGAAAAATTTAATTTTCCAATTCATCTCGTTAGTTTCATTTTAGAAGCCTAAAACTTTTTAAAAATTTAAAAAAAAAGGTTCATTAAATAAGAAAATAAACTAAAAAAATATATATCAAATAAGCAAGTCTCAAACACCCACTGTAGATTACTGGGCTTGCCACCGTATAGTCAGATACACTGATTTCATTTCAGTTTATTTAAATGGAAATTACAATTTAGGCCTCGTTTGGAAACAGGTTATTTTAATAATTTTTTAATTTTTTAGTTAAAATATGAAGTAAAAAAACTAGTATGTTATGTTGGGGATGACTTTTTTATTTTTTACGAAAAGATGTGCCAAAAGTAGAGAGAAAATGAAATCTTTGACTTTTTAAGTATAAGTTATAGACTTTTTGACTTTTTTAGTAACTTTTTGACTAAAATGTTAACTCGCCAAACGAGGCCTAGTATTAATTTTAAAAATTAATTATAAATAACTAATAACTTTATAAATATCAATAATTAACATCATAAATTTTTCTATAAATCTGTTTCTAGTAATTCTCCTTCATTTTATCAGTTGCTTGTGAATATTGTACATAAACAACAACAACAACAATAATAATAATATATTTGATAATCATTAATTATATTTATTTTTACAAACATATAGTATATTTTTTAAAATAAATATAATAAAATTATGAAATTTTGTGCTTTAATCAATATAATTTTTGTTTATTAATCTGTACATAAAAGATTGACAATATAAACGATAAATATAAGTTGTAATGAACCATAAATTCAACTAAATATCTGTGCGCGCAAAACAGTACAAAAACATAGGATTGACCATTGAACTTCAATACAATGTTCCTAAAGTAAAATAACAAAAGAACTTCAATACAATAAAATCAATTCTAGTGATTAATAGATCTAATTCGTTAATTACATTGTGAGATTAGGGTTTCTTTGGCTTCAACTCTTTAGCTAAAAACACACAAGAGACAAAATAAGCTAAATAAATTATAATCATTTTACTTTTTCTCTCACAAAAGTTAAAAAAATTTAAAAAACCAAACCAAACCAAACCAAACAAACTTTTAGTCCCAGGCTAAAATAGCCAAAAAGTCAAAAAAACCTATTGCCAAACAACGACCAAATAAAATCAACTTTAGTCCTACATCAAATTTTACTCATTACCAACCAATAGCTGAATTTCCTCCTCACCTGATCTAACAACTGGGATTGTTTCGGTGAATAATTCCTCTCCACTGCGGCGATGAACTACCCTGAGTTTATAATTTTAGTTGCATGCCAAATAATTTTTCAAACCATTTTCAATAAGCCACAAAGAAAGCATCACCAGCATAAACTAAACTTCCTTTAAGGTAGCTCAAAAACACCCAAGTATAAAATTTACACCCATCTCATTAAATATACAGTCTTAACATCTCATAACCAGTCAAAGTTAATGATATTACATGCCTAACCAAATTGAAGCCAGTTCTAAGGTTAAAATATAGTTCAGACCAGCTTACATCAGCATTCCATTCCATTCACTCCCACTATTTGATGGGAACAGAGGGAAAGAAGAGACAATTTAAATCTTTAAATAAAAAAGAAGAGAATACGTAGTCACAGTCTCAGGGTCAATTCACTTTATGTACAAGTTTTTCCACATCTAGCAACAACCAAAAAAACCAATTATTCACATTATAGAGTACAAACACAAATGCAAATAGTGTATACAACATGACAACATTAAGCCCCAGTTGAAGGGATTAAAACAACTTGACTGAGTGATTGGATTCCAGGAAAATGGAAAAGAACCATCAAAACATTGTCCAGTATTAGCAACACCACACCAAGAAACAGCCTTGTTTGTTTGACATGCAATCACTTGTACAATGAATGATGAATCCTCTTATTTGAGCGGCTGGGTGAGTATCTGTAAAATATTTAATGTTAACCTAACCAAATGGAGTTTTATGGAATGGTTATTGTTAATTCAGTAATATAACATCAGTAGACTTACGAATCATCACCATGAACTTTACTAGTTGACTCCTGTGTTCTCCACGACAATCCAGCTGCCTGTGAAAAGCATCATTTGCAATATGGCTCAGTCTAAGGCTTTATGACCAACACAATAAATTAGGAAATATAAAAGGGGAACTTCCCGGGTAAAGTGCCAAGCTTTTAATAAATTTGGACGAATCACATTAGGATAAAGCTGGCTTCAGGTCTTGCACAAGTTCATTAACTGAACATATAGCCCTTGATAAAACTAAATGGAGACAAAAGATTCATGTAGCCGACCCCACTTGATTGACTTGATTGGGAGACTACGATTGGTTTGGTTTGGTTTGGTTTACTTAAGGTGAACAGATTTCTATAAGCAATTGGGAGAGCTCCAGTAGCGGCATTTCCAACACTGCAAATACCCATCATTGGAGTTCCTACTAGCATTACGGACAGCAGTCCAACCAGACGACCCAATCAAGAGGCTTCCAGGTCAACATCAGGTGGAGGGTGGATTGACTACAAAAAAAATGCAAGGGCCATAAAACACTGATCAAAACTTAAGCAACCAAAAACCCTTTGCTTGAACTGGACTGGACACCTATAGCAACACTACGATAAGTTCCAATACATGGGCTCTAGAGCAAGATTTCCTTTGCCTCCATTTTGGCCATCCATAAAAGCAATTACTTGGAAACTATAGGACTGGAAACCAGAAACAAAAATCTAACTATAAACTGAGTCTAATAGTTTAATATCCTCACCAACAGGTACGCACCATAGTCGTCCATCAGTAATAAAGAACACAATAGTGACAATTTAGAGGGGAAAAATAGCATATTAATCATCAGGATAATGACAGAGAAGTATACTAACAGGATGGTATAATTGTTTATTGCCTCTGCTATGGACCTCCAGGTATTCTTCATATGACTGCATCACGAAGAAGAAAGAAGGCATTTTTTAGGGAAAACAATTAAGTGCATACTTTAAAAAGTTTGAAAAAATAACAAAACATAATGACACTCTAATCTCAACCTATACAAATAAAAGAGCATTTAGTACCAAATATTGTTGACCTACCCATTTCAGGTGCAAGTTAACAATGAATCTATAGATCGAGGTGAAAAATCCCTCCTTTCACATGATTCCATTGTTTAATTAAGAGCACAAAGAAACCTTGCTTTTATTTTCTCCACTTCTAAATCTTTTGTTTTTATTTTTATTTATTTATTTTTTGGCAGTTTTCAATCATGATAAAATAAAATAAAATAAATAAAGAGTTCAAAACAAAGATATAACTAGTATCCTCCCAAGATCACTCCTCAAAAACAAGACTAGGTAATAAAGAAATAAATCCTGAAGAAGGAAATGGAAGGATTCTACATTACCAACTGCAAAATAAACTTCAAAGTGCCAACCTGTGGGCAAGTGGATGCTAAGACACCAGATAAAGCATAAATTCAACACAATTACGCACTCCATTAACTATCAGTATAGGTTCAATTGGAAATATTCATCCACAAACATGCTAATTGCTTGTGGCAAACCATCCTCACTTTGCTAAGGCAACAGATCCAGTTGATACATTAATCTATAGTTATCAGAATGACATACAGTTTCTCCTCCAAAACAAATTTATTGTACAGCACCACCAGAAAAACTGAGTACTATTCATGATCATTTAGAACGACAGGCATGAACGAATAGATGTTATGCACAAATGACAGCATTCACAAAACAAATAAATGCAAAAAAATTGCACAAATTTTTGTCATTAACCATGCTTTAAGAAAATAAATCATTTCCGTCATCAAATTTGTAGGAAAATTCATTAAAAAAAGTTAACAATGAAGTACAATAAATCAGAACATAGAAGCTAAGGTAGGACCACAATACCATTTCAAGAATATCGTCCTCAGTCAGGGTACTAGCAAGGGGGCTTCTTTCTGCAGACCAACCCCAAACATCAAATCGAGAAGAATTATCCTGATCCAACTGTACATTAGCGAGGCTTCCATTAATCTGAGAATGTTTTGCCCGCATAACTTTTGATGCCCCAGAAGTGATAGCCAGGTGTGCTGAATGGAATCTACTTGCTTCGGTTTCATGTTGGTAGAGTAAGGAAGGATAAAGCATGGGTGCCTGAGCCCATGTCATATGCACTGCAGGCACATTACACTGTTCATTTTGCAGAGCACATGGATGCTCTATACAAGGCCTTTTCAATGGAAGGTCATCCCTGGAAAAACCATCCATGCATAAAGGCCAACAGCAAACAAGGCTGACAAATCTGGGATTGCCAGAACCTATCATATTTCAGCTTTAAGAAAAAGCTTTACCTATGCAAGTTGGCATCCGTATCATCCTTCCCATCAAGGAGCTCACAAAGAGCTTCTCCAATATCCTGGGGTAATTCCTGACACAAGCATATCAACCAAAGTCAGTCATTCCAAGCCTTTCCAATAAGCACGTGAAAACATTTTAAACAGTTAAATAAAACAAAACTAGTAATAGTTACCTGGCAGTCTCTGCTAATTTTGACAGGTTTGTAGTCATTCAATGGATTCTTGAGATGAAGTGTCTTTTGGAAAGGCAAGTCATGTAACCGCAGCCATTTGACCTTAAAACTGCGGCCCCAGGGATTTTTTCCACCACTTCCTTGACTCCAAACATTGTCTCGTCTCCACCCAACAGAAGACATCATTTGAGCATACCCTTGAAAGAAACCGCTCATGTTGACACTAAATATTAAAATTACTTTACTAGAATTCTGCAAGACAAGCATAGGCCTCTCTGTAAAGCATAGGCATTGAGAAACTTGTTTAAGACATTAAGCTAAGAAAGATCTTACATGAAAGGCTTCTTCCAGAATGGGTTCATTCATGACTTGAGTAGCCCAAATGCCTTTCTCAATTGATAATTGGATATTTTGATGGGTCAAACTCTTGATGATGAAATATCTTGTGCCATACAATTTACTCTTTTTAATTACACATGAATTTCCCACCTGGTCACAATTATGTCCTCGTACATCTGCCCCTGTGGCATAGGCATCCCCATTTCCTTTATAGCTTGGGCTCTCTGATAGAAATTCAAGCTTGTTTATCATAATCAGTATGTAAGAAAATTTCAGTAATTGTCTGTTGATTAAGTCTGATGTAAATCAGAGCTCAAATACTACTCATTCTTGAAATGTATATAATCGATTTCATAAATAACCAATACAACATACCAACTTAAATATAATTCACACGACATGAACCCAACAAAAACCTATGTTGATGATTGTACAAAGCATGGTAGCACAGAGAGATAGAATACAGATGTTAATAGTTTCCAATCTAGCTGAATGCAAAGGACGTAAAAAAATTCCCAAGGCCAACTTCTTATATGAACGTCTACAAATACAACTATATAGCAAATCTATCCAGTAATTCAAAAGATGTACCAGTAGAATGGCACATACGCAACAGTTCAGAGTTTCTTTTCGAATAAGAAATAGACTCCCAATCCCTGTAGCATCATTCATTCATTCAGGATATCAAACTTCGGTGGTTGTGGAAGGAGAATAAATTAACAAAAATCTAAAATATTTAAATTTTAAATATAACGCTCTACATGTAGTCCTATCTGGATTTCGTTACAGATGCAAATGTTATGAAGAACTTTAACTTGGTCAAATTGAGCACACAATCACATGCTAACTCTGCACATTATAACTGGCCATAGGCAGCTTGGAACTTAAACATGATTTCTTTACTGAGATAAAAGAATTCACTCAAGCTAGAGTATTATTAACAAAATGAGAAAATGAAAGTCATGAAACAGCAACCAACAGGCAACAAAATATTGAAGAATTAAAAGGATTCCTATCCTTTGTTACCATGATCACCCAAATTCTCTATGTCATGTTTCCATTCAGTCACTGATGAATCGACAACAGATTCATTTTCCTTTGCCGTATCAGAAGACATATCCTTTGCAGCCTCTGTCCTAATGTACCAGGAAAAAGGATAAAAATTGAAGATACAGACTTGATCCCATGGCAGTATGAGCCAATGCTAGAAGAAGAAAAACAATAAATCAAACATTCAAGTGACGTGATGGATGAAACTGAAATGTATCATCAACAACCTCAAGCACTATTGCTACATGTCAAAATACTATTGCATAGCATAAACATCGATAATCAAAAGCAAACATGACAAAATAAGTACACAAACTAAGACTTTTTCTCTTTTTTTCCCTGATAGCACTATAGCTAACAAATGTTGACCAAACTAACATATTATGCATAAATTACAACATTCAGTTTCTTGAACCATGAGAAATTTCCAAAGTCCTAACTTGCATTTCATATTATATAGCCAATGGCTAACTATGCATAGTTAACAGATGTTGGCCAAACTAACATATTATGTATAAATTATAGCATTTAGTTTCTTGAACCATGAGCAAATTCCAATAGCCCTAACTTGCATTTGCATATCATAGCCAATAGCAAAGAATTAAGGATTAAATGTTGAACTCAACTTAGATTATTGTTATGGAAATAACAGAAGTTAGTGAAAGCACCTTAGAATGATCTATCACTCTAGTTATTTTGATGATAGTACTAATGAGAGGATAGCTCAGACTGCTTTTACAATGCTTGGATTATTAATTCATTTTGTTTTTACGCCTAGAATGTTTTTATAAATTTTCTTTGCTATTCCTTATTTTTTTATACTTTTTTATGCTATATTTAATTAATTTTATAAAAAAATTAATTAATAATTAATTAAAACTCACAAGGCTTACGCCTCACCTCTTTAGGGGTAAAACGCCTAGCCTTGTGCTTTTGCCTTTAAAACTTTGGAATGGACCTAGATCAAAAAATAGTGAGGATGGGTACCCTATTTGTGCTTTCAGGTGTATAAAGCAACAAATAGCATTCCATTCATTACCAGTTGCCGACAACATGAACTTCTTGGCGTCAAACTCTATGAGCTTTTCACAAATGCTAGTTAAATAAATAACACTAACACTGCTCAAAACTAATTTATCATTGCCCTAAGCTAGGTTTTTGAAATACTATCCCAAGTAAGCAAGAGCAGCCAAATGGGGTTTGTGGTTTTTTCTTGCCCCTTATTCTTTATTAAGAATGGTAAAAGGTAATTGATGAATTGCTCTTATGGAAAGCAATCCTACTTGTATGTTGAACCTTATCTAGTCCCTCTTTTTCTTTTTTTTTATCGAAGGTAAGATACAAATATATATATATATATATATAATATATAAAATAAAAAAAAGTGTGAATAATACAAGACCCATCAAGGACATGTTAACAAGGCAAACCCTACAAGGGTATGACATAGACACAACAAGACAACACAAACTATCAAGTTACATAAAAGTTATACTGTGCTTTTATAAAAAGACTATAATCCAATTAATGATCCACATATTTGTATTTTCAAGCGATACTCTAAGTTCACAACAATAAGATATACTGCAATGCAACCACATTTCTTACTACAATTCTTTTAATTTTTCATTATATTATTTTTTATATGAGAAATGTCCATTACATTTTACTTTGTGCCAATCATATATACCTGAGATTTCTTCTTAGATAAATGTTTTAAGACGCATTAGTGGTGTTATAGTCTCATTCGCAAGATGTTAGACATCACTTATGAAGAGAGAAATTCACCACATAGGTCATGTTGGAGACTGACAAGGAAGCATCACTGAAGTTTCAAAATTTGTGAGATTATATTTTTAAATTAGGACATTTTCTATAAGTGGTAGATACATTTCTAGAAGTGTTTAATAAGTGTTAGTCCCCATTACATGTCTGATATGAACATGGCTTTCCTCCATGTCCATGCTACTTAGTTTGATTGAATTAAATTTACAACCCTCATACCCCTATGGTCCTGGTAATGACCTTAAACTGCCCATCATAGTTTGTCTAGTAAAGGTCTTCAAAGGTACAGAAAGATTATGCTATGGCACTAACTTTTTCATAACATGTTTTAATGCAAAGAGAAAATCTTTTCAGTAATTTGACAGGTTCTTGCGAAAATCAAACCAAAACCAATTGTGTGATTGGATTGATGTGAGGATGGAGAAGAAATTGAAAACAAAATAAGAATCTAACAATGTGATCTATTATATTGGTTTTGGTGAGGACTCCCAAAGGCTAAAGTACATGCACAAAGTGATTAGTGGCAGTATGTGGGCATGCATATGTGGTTATATTTCCATTTTGCTCTATTGGCACATGCTATCACCAACTAATAATACAATTACATATGGATAGTAAACCCCACTTTTAAGATATTACATCTTTCATACTAATTTAGTAACCGCAACATATACACGGTGCTCTAGACGGTAACATGTCATCGGATGGTGATACTAAGTGTTTATCACCGTTGCATTGAATATGTTTCCTCTCTCTCACAATATCCACACAATCATGCTTGAAAAGTAAAAGTTAGTAATGCAGCCATTAAAGTAACACTAAAAATGATGCATCATTATCACAGTTCAGCAATGTGCTGTTTCAAAATGTACCCATCTGGTTACACTCTAATTCGAATTGTGACTTGTCTCTATGTTTGACAGAAATTGTGAAGAGTATAGAAATCTAGGTAAAAGTAGTTATCTCTAAACAATCAAAAATCACCAACGATTATGTTTCACAAATAGTTTGCTGCAAATAATTAACCATGTTTGAGCCTTAAAATGAAAGTAACCACTACACACTTGAATCAAAATCCCTTCAAAATCATCACAATCACAATAATTCCAGTAATATAACTCAACATCATCAAAACCCACTTCAAAAATTAATGCTTTCGACAATGACTACAAAATCCAAACAAAACTTGAATTGCATACACATACACATACATATACATATACATATATATATATATATATATATGTATATATATCTGCATAGATATAAGTAAAGAGTTTAAATGGAAATGAGAGCATACCTTTTTCAGAGGGGAGAGAGAGAGAGAGAGAGCGAGCGAAGAAGTTTTGGAGAGAGAAACAGAGTAACTGTGAGAGTCCGATGACGATGTTTTGATTAGTTGTGCCCTAGTTCTCCCCAAAATGCCCCATTGGCCCAAACAAAATCCGAATCCAAAACGCAATTCAAAAAACAAAAAACTATTTTTTATACAACAATAAATAAATCTTTTATTTACGCGTGGATAAGATTATCATTAGGGACTGGTGTTAAAATAAAATTTTAAGATTAAATTATCAATAAGTCCTAATAATTAAATTTAATTTTTATTAAGTTTTATTAAAAATAATTACTATTAAAATCGTTATTAAAAATAATTTTTTGTGACGATTTTTTGCATATACCGCTAAAAATTGATAATTAGTGACTTTTTTATCACGATTTTTATAAATTGTCTCTAAAACTTATAATTAGTGACATTTTTCTGTAATAAATTTTTTAAATTGTTGCTGAAAATTAAAAATTAGTGACCTTTTTGTGACGTTTTTTTAAATTGTTGCTATAATTTATAATTAGTGACATTTTGTGACAATTTTTGAACTATCGTTGAAAATTAACAATTTTAGTGACGTTTTTTAATAGTTTTTGATAAAAAAAAATGTCAATAATTATCATAAAATCTATTGGATAATAAATTCACTTATTAGCCTACATGTAAGTCTCCCTAATTTTAATTTATAGTGATATTATCCATTTATTTATAATAAAATTATATATAAATGGTGAAATTTTTTTTTAAAATAACAAATTAATTCAAGTCTTACCATAATTTTAAATCCAAATAAGTTATTGTTAGTCATAACATGAATAAGATGATTTTGATGATTATTTTTTATTATGTTTTGATTTATTTTGAAAAATGGATTATAATTAAAAACTTATTGTTTGATTAAATCATTATAATCTATGATTATCTTTGTCTTTAACTATGTTTTTGAAAGCCAAAATGAAGTTTAACAGGCTAAGAAGAACAGCCCAAAACTATCCCAGAAGAGCAACCCTGCCCAGAAAGGGCCGAATATCAAGGAAGATGATCGGTCAGACGACCGATCATGACATTTTAGCCCAATTTCACTGCAGTTCAATTCTGCGTTGCACCGACTGTCAAATAACAATATACTCAACAACCGCGGTAGTCATCCTTGACAACCGAGACTTGATCGGATATCCAAGAGGACATCTAGGCAGATAACCACCAAGAACAAAATTACATCTGGGACATCCGAGTGGACGACCACTCTATGCTACAACGACTCTTTTTCAAAATACTTGTCAACAATTAGGCCCATCTTTCAACTCATTGTTCAACATCTAAGTTTGGAAAATATAAGACTGAGTAGAGTAGATTTAACCAAAATCTCACTGAATCTTCTCAACACACGCAACATATAACGGTCGATGAATTTCTCCTTAAATAAAAGTGCTCCTGCTAAAAAATAAATAAATAAAAATAAATAAATAAATAAATAAAAGACAAACAACAACAACACAAACAAGAAAATATTTCTCATCTTTCATCAATCTCATTCTCTCTGATTATCTAAGGAATTCTTCATTTGGTTTTCATTTTTCTTTCAGAAATTATACACTAAGCCTTATAGCTTTAAGTCCATTTGCCTGTGAGAGGTTATATAGAAAACACTGAGCTTCACCTCTGTATATCTATCTTTGAGAGATTATATTTGTAGCTTTCTTTGAAAGTAAATTAACTTCATATGCAGCCTTGTAAACGTGTAGTACACTTAGGTTTCTTGACTCTTTGAGTGTGATTAAAAACCAGCTAAAGATGGCAAGAGTTTGGACTTGGAAAGTTTGTGTAAAATTTGAGGATTGCTCCATTTGTGAAAAAGGTTGCTAGCACCCCTGTGAAGCTAGAAGATAGTGAAAAATCTCAAGTGAAACTTGAGGAGTGGATGTAGGCTTGGTTGAAACCGAACCACTATAAATCTTGTTTGCATTTCTCTTCCCTCGTCTCTTTAATTTGCTTGCATTGCTATATTTATCTGATATTATTGTGATAATTATCTGCTATACCTATTGTTCTAATTATTGTATTAGTTTAGTTTTAATTTGTAGAAAGCTAATTCACCCAGAGGTGAGCATGGTCTAGATTGGTCCAGATTGGAATAAAACTATGACCAATCCATTATTTACGATACCTGAAAAATTGGAACCAATCCAATCCGTTTAAATCGTGGAACCAATCCGAATTAATCCATTTAAACACGGATTGGATCGGTTTATGGCCACAAATTCACATAATTAAATAACAAAAAAAATATATAGAACATTTTAATTTCATAAAAACATAAACATAGTACCATATTAGAACCACAATATCAATATGTCTTTCCATAATAATGACATACTGTTCTAGAATTTAAACAACCTTAAGAAATCTGATTCTACCATAAGTATTTAGACCATTACAAATTAAAACTAACAACTAGCAAACAAAAGTAATAAAAGAATATACTATGCTGGTTTAGGTTTGGGTTTAGGTTTAGGTTTTATATAGAATAAGAGAAGATACTACACGGAAGGGTGTATAATACAAATATAGGCTATTTGTATACGGTCCGGATCGGTTTCAATCCGAAATCGATCCGTGAACTATGGATTTTTAATTTTTCAATTCAGAACCGAACCACGGATTCAAAAAACCAATTCAAATCTACCGGATTGGACTGAACCGAATCAGATTACGGATTTTACGAATTCTTTGCTCAGTCCTAAATTCACCCCCTCTTAAATTGCTTTTTGGGTAACAGTTATAAAATTAGTGATATTTAGTTATAGTTTATAGTTATGTTTGGCAATTACACATAATAATTATTTTTTAATATAATCTCTCCAGCCATTACTATGAACTAAAATATGTCATAGACAAATACACGATATTTTTTAAGACATACAATATTTTCAATACATTCATATGAAATGTGGACTCCACACATTATGCCCTCGTTTGGCATGAGGCTTTTTTGAGATTAGAGGCTAATTTAATCACAAAAAGATCAAATAAGTTAAAAAATTAATAAAATAAAATATCACATCAAAATTATAATTATTTCATTTTTTCTCTTATAAAAATCAAAAAAAGTCAAAAAACACAACTCAAACAAACTTTTTAATCAGATGCTAAAGCTAAAAAGTCAATCTACTTTTCAAACGAAATCTATGTCGAGTGTGGAGTAAAATGTTATATGCGTTTTTTTGTTTCACAATTAAATATAGAAGTAATAATGAGTTACAAGTATATTTAAATATGCTTTATTATTTTACATATAATTAGCACTTGACTTATGTAATGTACATATTTTTTTAAAAAAATATATATTTAATGGTACAATGTGTGTTATAAAAAGATTAACTTTAACTTTAATTTTAATTTAAAATTAAAATTAAAATTAAAGTATGATTTTAATTGTTTATTTTGATCGTATTGGTGCTATCATTCTATAAAATTGTTACTTGAATACTTATATATATATTAATTTTAGTTAAATTATTTATATATTTTGATAATTTTGGTTCTATCGTATTATAAAAGTGTAATTATCATATAATAATTTTGTATGATATATATTAAATTATAAAATAATAAAATAAATACTCATTTTGATATTAAAAATAATAGTTAAATTAGAAGAAGAATTAATAACATAAAATTAAAAGTAATTCTAACTATTTAATTTTCTTTTATATTAATTTGAAAAATAAAAATATGTAGAAATAGAAATTATATAAAATGTATTTAAAAAATTAAATATAAATATGCCGTAGTTAGATTATCATATAATGATTTTATATTATATTATATTATATATATATATATATATATATAATATTGTAAAATAAACACTTTTAATTAAATTAAATTATCAACTATATAAAAGAAATTTAACAACGACTAACCAAGAAAGAATCACATAACAATATCTAAACCCAAAAAGAAAAAATAATGAAAACATGCAAACGATAGATACATCTCAGTGTGTGAAGTGATTAATTATCTGTAATATGATGTCAAAACATAAAAAAACTTACTGTTCAACAATTAAAAAAGTAACTCAATTAATAAATCCAAACTTTAGAGATTCCTCGAGAGCATTATTGTTGTGTAGGTTTTTCTCTTGTGAGTTGTAATTATATAAAATAATATAGGAAATGAAGTATAATTTCATATATAGAATCACCATAAAATTTAAATGATAAATCCATAATATAGAATAATGTAAAATTGGTATTAGGTATAGAATAATACACGAAAAAATAAGAAACAAAAAAAGGCAATTTAGCATAAAAAAAATCCTAATTCCTTGAAAGAATTAAGAAAAAAAACATGAAACACAAATTTGGTATTAGGTTTGTGGATTGTCTCAATTTACGATGAAAAATATATAGAAAATAAATATTTGTCAAATAAAGTTCATATAAAATAGGTAAAGTCCATATTAGGTTAAAACACCTCTAAATGAGATTTATCAATAAAAAATTCAATTTAAATTAAGTTTGGATTTGTGTAGAACTCTATATATAATTAAGAAAATACATGCGACTTTCTTAGAAAAAAATAAACCCTTATAATGTGACACATAAGTATGGGAAAAACATTATTTTTGATAATATATGATGATGGTAATAGAATTTCGTAAGTTATATTACTTGTCAAATTATTGTCACCCAGAGACCTCAAATTATTGTCACCAAGAGGAATTTGGGGTGGCTGTTGTGTAGCCAAATAGGCCTATTTCAGGGTCTATTTTAATGATTCGAACTGTTTACATTTTAGAGTATACTGAATAGAATATACCTACAAAAAATTAAGTTAATCGGATATTGTTAACTCTTTTTTCTACTCACATTTGTAACTACAAAAATAAATGACAATTATAATTTAAAGTATTAAAATGAATACAAATGTTAGTGGATAAAAGAGTTAACGATATCCGATTAATTTAATTTTTTACAAATATGTTCTACTCGATATATTCTAAAATATGAACGATTTGAATTTTCAAAATTAGCCCCGAAATGAACTCATTTAACTGCACAACAATAACGGTTTTTTTTTTTTTTTTTTTTTTATTCATAGGAATTAGATTAGCAACATAAAGTTCACTAACAAAACAGTCCTGGGATATTTCAATCCCTTCTAGAATTAGCATTCTCCATATCAATAATAAGAAAAGAAAGTATAGAGCTAGGTGGATCCTCCAGGTATAGCAAATGTTCCTGTTGATTGACTACAAGGTTTGCCAAAGCATCAACACTCTCATTTCCTTCCCTGGGTATATGTTGGATGGAACACTAGCATCTGCTGAGTAGGAAATTTGCATCCTCAACAATGGCTCGATAGGGTGAAGTACTTGCAGCACCATCTCTGATCAGTTCTATGGCAGTTTGGAAGTCGTTTTCAATGGTGATGTTGGTCATCCCTTTTTGCATAATAATGGTCAAGCCTCTGTACATGCCCCAAATTTTTGCCTCCAAGCTTGTGCAGTGGCCTAGGTAGCCCTGGTAGCCCCACACCTATGAACCCATTTCATCCCTTAGTAGTCTTCCATAGCCAAATTGCCCTAGGTCTCCTTTGGAGCGGTCATCAGTGTTAAGTTTGAGTTTGCCTGCAATGGAACAAGACCACATGGTTAGTATGGGATTTGTATAATTTGCATTCAAGAAGTTTTGGAAGGCTTGTTGGGTTTCCTCTACTTGCTTTAAAATGAGATAAACACTGATAGAGGAGGGTTGGGTGTGTTTGTCAAAAACTTCCTTGTTTCTCTCCTTCCAAATGTTCCAAAGTGCTGTCAGTAAGATTAGGGGCCATTGTATGCCATTGGATTGCCCTTTGCTTTTAAGATTAGCTTTAATCTATTCTTGAAGGGGAGTAGATATGTTGTGTTGCCACCAATTGGAGTCCCATAGATACAACCATATTGTCTTTGCTTTAGGGTAGCCCCTGAGTAAATGAGGGATATCTTCCCTACTAAGGCACGTCAACAACCCAAAATCCCTGAGACCTTTATATTGGCCCCGTTTGATGTAATTGTTAAAACAAATTATAGATTATAGCTTTACGGATTATAGATTATGACTTTAATCAAAAGCTATTAATCTGTTTGGTGTAACTGTTGGATTATAGATTTAAGTTGCTGAGTAGTATTTGTTAAATAAGCTGTGACGTAGTTTTTTCAATTAATTTTTATTTTTTGTTATTCATTACTTGTCTACATTGCTCATAAAAAATAATAATAATAATCTATAGTCCATTTGGGTCTTTTCTATTTTAAAATAAATAAATAAAATCTAAGAGTATAACTGTAAATTAACATGTCCATAGCAGAAGCTGATAATTAGAAGTAAGTGATGAACAACTTATCAGAAGCAACTTTTTTAAGTTAAAATAAGTTGTTAGAATCAGAAGCTGTTTGAAATAAATTTAACTAAATAGTCCAAAATAGCTTTTCGAAAGCTATAAGTTATAAATTAGCTCAAAAAAGCCCAAACAAACACCCCCATTATTACACGCAAGATAAAAATCACAATGAGACAAGCACCTTATCACAAGGATGCTAAATTTTTCTAGGATTCTTAAAAATTGACACAAGGATGCTACACTTTTCTAGGATTCTTAAAAAATGTATTAACTATGCATAGACTTAAAAATATGGTATATAATTATATATCTGTTTGTAACATGGAGTACTGATGTGAATGTTTTAAGTATATTTTGTTAGGTGTCATTTGATAATAGGTTAGACTATACATACATACATATATATATATGTGTGTGTGTGTGTGTGCGCGCGCGCGCAGATAGGTAACAAAAAAATCATATAATAAAGTTAAAGATTTCTTTCAATTTTTTTCTATTTTTTATATATTTTTTGGGTAAATTATACTTTGCCCTTTTTATATTTAGTCACTTTCTCACTTTAACCTTTAAAATTTATTTTTTCTCTTTCACTTTGGCTTTTAATGTTTCAAAGTTTTCCTACTTTACTCTTAAAGCTAATTTATATTAAAAATTAGATACAAAAATGACACATTGAAAGTCACCTAGCATATTTTTTTTATTATTAAATATAGCACACACCTCTAACATAAACTTAAATTCTAATATAATAATATACGTTTTATGTTATGTGACAGTGTAGACACCTCATTTTTGACTGCCCTTAGACTTGGGTGCCTCAGGTTGATCACTCGGTGATGAAAGCTGTGCTATGCCAATATTCAATTTCTTCAGCAAGGAGAGCTCTAGATCCCAACCTTACACCCCATTTTTGGACCAAACTATTTTGACCAATATTATTTTAGACCTTAAAACCCTCTCTTTCAAAATATTTTTGAAAATGTTTCTACGATGTTCCGAGGCTCATATTTCGTTAAATGTTGTGCTTTTCGGTAAACCGAGCAAGGACAAAGTGGAAATAAATGAAAGAGATGTGAACTCTTTCAAAAATATTTCAAAACATCTTATTTTTAGGTTTGGAGTTGAAGAAAATAGGAGAGGATGGAAGAAAACTAGTTGGGGAGAAGTTAGGCATCAATCCGTTAGGACAAAACTGAACAGCCTTCACTAAAATAGACATATCTCTTTGTCCACTTAGAATTTAGATGTAAAGCCACCACCATTGGAAAGTAAACTTATGGTGCTTCAATTTAGACTCAAGAATGACTTGCAAAGGAGTCCAGATGAAGGAGACATGCTTGTTTGAAATCAGGCCAAAAAACAGATTTTTGTGGCCGGCCAGTAGTGAAACCTTTGACCTATTTTTAAGTAGATTTACCCACTTTTTGGGGGATGCTATCCACTAATGTGTTTTTCCGTCCACCATTGATGGCTGGCCGGCCACTGGTGTAAAAAAATAGATATTTTCGTGCCAACTGTTGCCAGCTGTTTCCAGTTTGCTCCACCTGTCCCTATATAGATATTTTGACCTAAAGCTCATATTTTTCTATATATACTTGACCTTCTCTATTGGTTTTGAGGTTAGAAATTTTGGAGCAAAATTCTCTCTCTGTCTCTCTCTAGATTTCTCTCTCTCTTTCTTTCTTGCAATTTTGTATACATTTGCTCACAAATCCTATACTTTTGTCTATCAACCTTGACAAAAGTTGCTTCTCTTTGGGCTGAGGTTACTTGAGACTCTCTTTGATCTTTAAAAGGTGGTTGTGGCTTGCTTTGTTGCCTAATTTGTGCATTGGCTTCAAGAGGTATAACACTTGCTTTGTTAACTTGTTTTACATACTTGTTTTGCTATCTTCTTCTACTATTTTTGGGCTGTTTGGGGGGCAGATTTTGAACTGTAAAAAACTCTGTTTTGTGGCCTAAAGGTGGTGGTTTGAGGCCATTTTCAGTTAGGGGGGTGGTTCACCCTTCTTACTTCTTTGTTTGTAAAGTTTTTGTACCTTTGTTCACCACTTTCAAACCAAATTTTTTTGGTCTTTTAACCACTAAATTTCAGAGGTTTTTCAGTGGCAAAAAACTCATTTTGAAGTCCAAATTTGGAGAGGTTAGCCTCTCCTCCTTGTGTTTTGTTTACATGCTTAGTTAGCTTTATATGTTAGCATGTTTTTCTAAGTTAACTTAACTCAAGTCCAGTATGTTTTAGCCTCTAAAATAGTCTGTTTTAGCTCTGTTTTGGGCTGGTTAGTTCATTTGAGTCTTGTTTTGCATGGTTGTAGTGTAATAGTCTTCACAAGTTTGTGTTTTAGGGTCTTAGACACCTCTTGTTTGAGTTGATAGTATCTTTTGGTGTTGTTTTTCACTTCATTTCAGCACTATAAACTCTGCAACCTCCCTTTTTGCTTCACTCTTTCATTTGCTTTTGAGGGTTGTTTCAAGCTTGGGATCCTTTAAGCTTGAGATTGAGGTCATGCTTAATGGTTTAATCCTCTTTGAGGGTTCATTATCAACGACATGATCTCTCTCTTGCCTTACATTATCCCTTAGTTGACACTTCTTTCATCTTAGAGGACACTTACCAATGGACAAATTGATTCAAGAATGATTTGGTAACTAAAATGTGCAAACAAAATTGGCAAGTAAAAGTGGCAAGATAAGCATTTCTTTGTGTTGCATTGCATATGTTCAAATCGGACGTTAATTTGAACACAAGAAAAATGGGACATTTCATACTCAAAAGTGATGAAATGTACCACTTTCCTAGGTCTCCATTGACCTTGATCATGTATGATAGGGTGATGGTGTTTTGCATTCATTGAACTTATACAAATTAGTCCCTTAGCCATCATGCATGGAAATTGCTTGATTGATGGTTTGAGGGCCAAATGTATCACTCCTTTGAGCTTGTGTTGATGATAAGGGGTGATACATGGTACAAATAACATGTGAGACTGTGATAACCCTCACCACTGATTAGTGCTAATATATGATTAAGCGTGATAATTGATTGATTGACTGAAATCCTGAACTGATTGATTGAGTGTATAGCTTAAGTGCATTTATATCTGTTAACTGTTGAATTATCTGTTCATGTATTATGTTTAAACTGCAAATTGAAGGCCTTATCGGCAGCCGAATCCGAAATTGATTAATGTTTTATGCTAATTAGAATTCATGTGATTTTATGGTAAATTTAGTTGAAATTTGATTTGGCATGATTAAATTAGATTAAATATTGATAAATTACAATTGTTGGCTTATTTACCCTTTTGCCATTAAGTGGCCATTTCCTACAACTTTGACTTGGACTCAATTGTTGCATTACAAACACCATCTCACCCTTTTTCCATCTAGAGCAAACCGACTGGAGAGAGAGAGATAGGAGTTAGTGTGATTCAACAAGATTTTGGCTTGGAATTTGGAAGAATTGTAGAAGATTTGCAACATTAGACTCCCATACTTTGAATTCAAGGCGTAAGGTAGGAGAATCATCTTTTTGATTGTTAAATTAAGTCATTTGTTGCATGGTTCATGGTAATTTAGTGAGTTGAGTCACAAATTGGTTTTAAATAGTTGAATTGAGGCTAAGATCATGCATGCATGTGCATATCATGAAGTTGAAAGTTGTTTTTCATGGAAATTCTTGCATGCATGTTTACATTTTGGTTGGAATCCATGAATTCACCATGTTTTGAAGTTAAATCTTGCATTTGATCTTGTTTTAGAACATCAGAGTTTCAAGGAATCTTTGCATGTGTTGAATTTGCATTGTTCTTCGTGTTCATGAAAACTTCTTTGAAATTGTGTTTAAATTAAACTACCTTTGGGCTTTAATTTCTCAAATTGATCTTTAAAACATGTAATATTATGGGTTTTGAAGTGTTTTCCAGAAAACTAGCCCAAGAGGATCGAATTTGATGCCTTAAAAGTTGGTTTTGAGCTTGAGGTTCGAATCTGGAAATTCCAGATTTTGGACTCACGCTCGAGCGGGGAACTTCACGCTCGAGCGTACAACCTGAGTTCATGCAGTCCGCTCGAGCGTGGAAAGTGACGCTCGAGCGTGAAATGCGTGTATCCAGTACTTTGCATGTGTTTACAGTCCGCTCGAGCGGGGAATGCACGCTCGAGCAAGGACTTGTGTCTCACGCTCGAGCGAGTATCGAGCGGCTATCGAGCTTGAATTTCGTGCATCCAGTACTTTTGCCATGTTTTACAGTCCGCTCGAGTGAGGAAAGTGACGCTCGAGCGGTGATCTTTTGTCTGCATGTCCACTCGAGCGTAGAAAGCCACGCTCGAGCGTGATCCCTGTTTTCTGAAAATTTTGTAAAGTGTTTTAAAGTGCATCTTTGCATCCTCCTTCCATCCTAGGCATTCCTAGGGCATGTTTAAGGCATCTTAAGGAGGTTATTAATGTAGAACCACACCGAGTCAAGATAGGGACTAAGGCATTGTTTCCCAAGTATGTGACTTAGTATGTGTTCATCCTGTAACTGTGTAGGGTTGGCATCCAAGGACGCGCACTAGCTTATCTGTAGCCCAGAACTCTGTGAGTAACAATGTTGTAAAGATATGTTCAATCATGAATATTTTCTAAATGATCAACTGTACTGCTTTCTGAAATGATATTTCTTACTGAATGAATGTTTGTCCTATTTGTGAACTGTATTCGTGGCATCCATAGCAATTTACTATTACTGTACTGTACTGCTACTGTCACAGAGATCTCTATCGGTTCCCATGTTGGAACCACTACTGTTTACTGATATGATGGCCATCGACTGACTGTTCGGTCTATTAAGACCTACTGTACTGTTTGCTATTGGATGTACCATTTATGACTGCTATGATCGCATAATTGATATACTGTTTAAATGACTGTTTTAAATACTGAAAGGACATTCACTCTTAACCTCTTTATGCATATGTTATTCACTGGGCTTTAGCTCACTGCTTATATATATATATGTAGGTGTTCAGACACCGGACCGTTGCTAGGAGCGTCAGACTAAACTCCTGTTTTGTCAAGCCAACCTTCGTGCCTCACTGCGAGGTTCCTGACCTGTTCAAGCTAAGGCTACCTAGGGGTGTTTTAGATTTCCCCTTTTTGTATCTGTTTTTGTAATACTGTATAGACTGCACATATACTGTACTGTTATGATAGGGATCTGGTCCCTAACCTGAATATCTGTATATGATGTATGTACATACTGTTTTGTTTCGAATGTGAATATGTTTTGAAAAGTCTTTCTGCATACAGACTATCACAGGTCATTGGACATCTTTTAACTACTGTTTTGGCTTCCACCAGCCCCTGTACTCTGTATTACTGTTTTACTGTTAAGCAGGCCTTCGGTAATCTCGGATTACTGGCCGGTTACGGTGCTAAACCCATAGGGGCGGGTTTGGGTCGTGACAGAGACCACCCCCTCTTTGCCTTGTTTGTTCTCTCTGTTGCAGCAAAAATGATGTCTCATCAGTGGCCTGCCGGCCACTGCTACTAGCCGGCAACCCCCTAGTGTTGGATGACAACCCCTCAGCGGTGGCCGGTAGTGATTTTTGGGCAGAGTGCTTGTGAAGTATGGCAAAGTTAATCTGGAGAAGGAAACAGAGTAGAGGTCGTGCAAAGAGAGGCTTTCGAGGCAGGGCTGGCCCTGACTTATTAGGGACTTAAGGCGAATTTTTTAAATTGAGCCCTTCATATGTCATTATCCAAAAAAAAAAAAAATATATTTGAATAAAACAAAAAAGATAAAAATTTATTTCTATTGCATTACAATTTAACAAAATTTAGATAACAAATATATATATATATAATAGTTGAACTTCAATTAATTGAATCGAATCTTTTTTTTTTTAGCTTACTAATGCTATAAGAACAAAAATTAATTGGGGTATGGATGAGAATTTTCGACACAACTTAAGCAATATATAAAATTAGCAAGTTAAGGTTGACTATTTTTAACATGAATCCAAGTATGACACAACTCAATAACATGAATTATTAGTTATATATTTGAATGTTCACTAAGGGATGCCATGACATTTTTTTAATCTTTTATTTAACTCTATCTAACTGAATAAAAAAGTATATAAAATAATAATTAAGGCTAATATCTTTTTTTCATTTAAGATATATATTTTTTTGTTACCTATTTTAGAGTCAATCTAATAAAAAATATATAATAATAAGGTACAATTTTTTTAATTAGAAAAATGCAATTGAATTAAAATCAAACATTCTATGAATAATTTCATTTAGTTGAAATAAATTTTATAAAATTCAACTTATGAGAAAAATTTTAATCTCTCAATACACTTGCTAAGTTATTTTTAACTAAAAGTGAAAGTTTTCACATTAAATATCAATCGAACACGAATCAAAATAACACCACACGACAACATAAAAATAAATAAATTGAGCTAATATTAAAATTATGAAATAACATGACATGATACACTCTCCTAATTAGGGGCCCTAAATTTTGTTCAAAATTGGGGGCCCGAGGCGACCGCCTCAGTCGCCTCATCCCAGGGCCGGCCCTGTTTCGAGGGCAAACAGTGGGTGTTCTTCGGGTGAAAAACCGAGCATGCATGCATCCCTCGTTTCCCGATGTCATTTAGTTAATTTGCTTAGTTAATTAGTTGTAGCTAATTCATGTAAATGTTGTAACTATTTAAGTAGATTTAGTTAATTAATTCATGTTGTAATTAATTAGCTTAGTTGCTTTGTAATTAACTATTTAAGTAGATTAGTTAATTAGTTCATGTTGTGTAATTAATTAATTAAATAGCTTAGTCTAATTGATTAATTAGTTAAGTGTGTTGTAATAATTAATTAGCTTAGAGTAAGATTTTTTTTATTTATTCAAAGTGTTGTAATAATTAGTTAAGTAGTGTAGCTTAACTAGTTTCTTTCGGACCCTTCTTCATGAGGGCGTAATGTTGTAATAAGTGTGCGTGCGTGCGTGTATGTCTTCCAACCCCACGTCTTTCTCCCTTTTATTTAATCGCTTTTGATGATTAGATTAAGGACATGTTACAATTAGCATACCTTATGCTTGCATGCATTCATCTTGTATTGCATGCACCGAGGCTCGACGCATCATTCAAACTGCATTGTTATCTCAATATCTCATTTGAATACGTGTTTAACCGCATGTTATCAAACTGCTTCATATGCCATATTAGTAGCCAAGCCTATTAAATTGCATATCGCATGTGTTGCATTAGGCATCTTGTATAGTTAGGAATCATGTATATTATAGCGATCCTAGTTTTGACCTGTCATTTGTTGTATTTCGGACTCGAGTTTAATGTTTCCATATTGTTGTTTACCTCTTTTCTCCCTTGTATCTCTTGAAATTGGACTTTGGGTTGTCGTGATTGAGTTTGGAATAGGTTGGTTGCATGTTTTTCCCAAACTCAGTTGTCCAGAATTTTGATCCTCCGCTTGAGCGAGCCTTCTTGCGCTCGAGCGGGAGTTGCAAACTCTCGGTACTTAATGCGTCTGCAAAAGTACTGGAGAAGTGTTTTTCACACTCGAGCGGTGTTTCCTACACTTAAGCGAGTGGACGCTCGAGCGGCTTTCTTTGCGCTCGAGCGGGTTGTCTGTGTCTACGTAACTACTGGATGTGTGTATTCTACGCTTGAGCGGCCCTTATCGAGCTTGAGCGGAACAAAATGTTGTGTCTGACGCTCGAGCGTCAAACTCTCTGCTCGAGCGGACTGTGCATATATTAGATCGCAAAAAGCACTTTTACATCACTTTTTCAGATCTATTCTTCTTAAAACCCTAAAGTGAGACCCTCTCTCTCTAGATTTTCACCTAGATCTAGTGATCTATCTACCCTTATGCCTTCATTAAAAAGGTAGAGCTCCTTAAGATCATTATTTTGAACCGATTGAAGTTAGATTTTGGCATCTTTGAGGCTTCTCTCTTGCTTAGCTCGTCTTCTCTCTTTGAGGTAGAGATATTCTATACATTGTTATGATCTTTAACCTAGTTATTCGTTGTTATGTGTGAATGGTGAACTTTGGGAGTATTTTGAACACAAACCTAGGGTTTGGGTGAGATGTAAAAGAGGGGTTGCCTATGTAGTGTTATATAATTGACTGTGGGGTTTGATTATGAGAGTTTATTATGTTAGAAATTGTTGATTTTGACCTTTGGGCAATATTCGGAAAGAGGGGGAAATTGCCCTAAATATGTTGAATTAATTATTTTGTATAAATAATGAAATTGGTATGAAAAATGTAAAATTGGGAGGATATGTGAATGAATGGTATAGTTGGATTTGTTAAATCACTCACCTATGGAAAATTAGATAAATTATCTATTACAATGATTGTATATTTGTTTAGAAATATCTGTCTTAAGCTATCGGTGGAGGATAACTATGATTGTTGTAGAAACTGCATGAGGAATAGGTGAATTGAAATTAATCATCTAATTATGTCATTGAATATGGTGGTATGTTAGATACATTGAATATGTGAAATTGACTGTCATTGAATATAACGGTGTCTTAAATACATTGCATATGTATATTGTTTAAGAGAAGAAAGGAGATGTATTCTATGTTTTGGGAGGAGATAGGGGATGGACTCCATTGAAATTAAGTTGGCCGGAGTGTCCAGGGTGAAAGTCCCGAAATCATTTGTATACATGGGTGCCGATCCCACGGACGAAATTTTCGTAAAATGGCAAGATTGAAATGTCTATGTGATTGTTGTGATGATTGGATGCCCCTGAGTTGTAAATCTCAGTTGGGTCATTCGAGAAGCTATAGTCTTGGTCTGGGAATTTAATGGAAATGAATTAAATTGAAAGGAATAGAAAGAAAAGAATTGAGATACGGATATCAATATTGTTTACCTATGTGGAGAATGTATGTTGTTACAAATATTGAAAAAAAAAATGTATATATATATACTTAACATTTATATTTTAGTTAAATCTCATATATTGTACTAGTTTATCTCTACTGGGTTTTGGCTCACTCTACTTGGGAAACCATTTTCAAGTACTGGTGACATGCCACCTCCAAGGACATAGCTTGGGAGGACTAGGGGCTAAAGGCTCTATTTTGTTATATTTATGCTTAAATATTTATTCAAGCCGAGGGCTTTACATGTATAGAGAGCTTAAGACTCTTTCTTTTGTTGTAACCAAGTGATATCTTGGAAAGATGTAAGCATGTAGGACATTTATTTTGTTATCATTAACTTGTGTCACATGCTATACATTCAGAATGAATGCTTATGAATGTATAATGCATGTAATATCTTTTATAATAGAAACTCTGATGAATGAAGTATATCATTTTAATATGTTCACAGATTTTATGGAATGGGTTATTTGTATTATATTTTGGGCGTTACACATATTTTTCTAACACATATTTTTTTAGCTTGGAGTACTAGGTGAGTTTTTATGCTTTAGCATACTTGGATGAATGTGAATATTGCCATGTCTAGCATGCTTGCCATGAGGCTAAATGCTTACTTGCTAAACTGCATAAATGCCTGTAGATGAAAACTTGTTGTTTGAATTGGAACGATTCAACAAATGTATGTTTTAAGCTTACTTTTGGTGGCAAATTCGTAAACTTTAAGTCCACCTGAGATAACAAATTCAAACCCCTTTTCGCAAAACAAACATGAAATTGAGTTGTTCTAAATTGAGCAAACTAGTCTATACTTGCTTGTGAGTATCACATAGTAAAGTTAGCCTAATAAATAGAACAAGAACACATAATGTTTATAAAAAAATCATATCATGATTAGTAGAGACCAATCTTTGATCGGGTGAGCGTGGGTGCTCAATTCATGACATTTCCCTCTCATACCTAAGTTCCTGAGCCAAGGCAACTTTGGTGATGACGGACACGTGGCCTTTAGCACGAGTCATGGGTTTCCTAAATTTTCCCAAAATAAAATATTTAGGTGGCGACTCTGTATCTGGCAAAGCAGTCCAATTTTGGCACTTTTTGATTCAAAATTAATTTTCCAAAACGATTTGCCAGATTTAGACTCTTTGGTGATTAGTTTCACATTGTACTTGTGAGATTAGATTCAGAACTGCGGGAGTCCAAACTGTAGGGCTTTCTTTTCGAGCTTCCGAAAGGGGGCGCGAAAAAGCCGAGCTAAAGACAGCTATTGTGACATTTTCTGTCTAATTTTTAACAAAAATTAGTTTTAGGAATAGTGGAAAAAATTTGAAATATAAAGAGTCAAAGTGCAAAAAAAAATTTAAGAGCCTAAGTGATCAATGATCAAACATAAACGGGGCAAAGTGTAAATTATCCTTTTTTTTGTATAAAAAAAAATTATTTCCAAATACTTCAAAATTTTCACCTCAAAATTTATAAAAATATATATATATCCTACTAAAAATTACATTTCCCAAACAAACCTTTAATATTGTTTTGAGAATTGGCCTTTTTAATATTTTTTGACTTTTTTTCCAAAAAAAAAAAAAGTATGAAAAAAATTTAAAAAATATTTTTTTATAATCACTTTTTAACTAAAAAATAATCTTCCCAAAACAACTCTCATCCTCACAATAATTATATTTCTTGTATTAACTGTCTTTCTTAATGCTTTCGGGCAAAGCTAGAATTCATTAATAATAATATCCTTAAAAAAGTTATTGCATAGCTTAGATTTATTTAGCACGGATCCGTGTTAAATCTGAAGGGTTTAGCTTATTTTTAGTATGTGATCTTAATTTGAGAGATGCTTTTGAGTTTGGTAGGTCTATTCAGAAAGTAATTTTAATAATTCGAATCGTTTATTTTTTTATAATTTTAAAAATAATTATTTATTTTTTGAAGTATAAATTTGATTTAAACATATAACTATTGATGTTCAATTATCTTATGTTTTGTATAAATATTCTGCTCAACGAGTCTTAAAAAGTCAACGATTTTGATCATTAAAACGGAACTGATGGTGGGCTACGGACCCTTTAAGTTCTCTTATATTGAGATGTGAATATGAGAGAAATCTAATACAAACATGTTTGGGAATAACTTTTTTTATTAAAATAGTTAATACAAACAAAAAAGGTTAAAACAATCAATATAACAAAATATCACATCTTACACATTAATCAATAACTTTGGATAAATTACACTTTGCACCCCTACATTTTGCATCAAATCTCACTTTGGTCCATACACATGAAATCATAACAGTTAACTCCCTGTACTTCTGGTCAAATCCCACTTTAGTCCCTACACATGAAATCATAACAGTCAACCCCTTGCACTTTTACTCAAATTCCACTTTGATCATTACACAAGTGTCAATGTCCCTCTTCTGTTGCTTCATTTTTAAATATTTAATAAAATCCAGTCATATCACAAAGATATGACTGTGAAATGAGGGTAAAATAGGTAAATCATCTATGTTTCTTAACAATTCACTTTGTCCTATGTGATAAGCACACGAGAGTTATATAATACAATATATATATATATATATATATATGTTTGTATGATAAAAATTGGGATAAAAATGCAAGAAAATAAAACTCTTGAAATAAAGAAAATGCAACAAAGAAGTTAAAGAGAAAGAAAGATGAACAGACAGAAGACTGTGTTACCGTAAAAAATAGTGTTTCGTGATTTCAATTTATGCAAAATCCTAATTCATCTTCTTAATTGTTCACAATCTGAGTTTTGTTTTGGCCTAATACAATAATATTTTGATGTAAATTTTAGGATAAAGTGTGTATTGGTAAAAAATGTAAATGATTTTTCTTTTTTACCTTCATGTTATAATCACATTCTTATCACATAAGTAGAATCTGCTAAAAATTTAAACAATTGAGCAACAAAAATGAGACACTGACACTTGTGTAAGGACCAAAGTGAAATTTGACCAAAACTACAAGGGATTGACTGTCACAATTTCATGTGGAGGGACCAAAGTGGGATTTGACCAAAAGTATAGGGGGTTGACTGTCATGATTTCATGTATAAGGGCCAAAGTGAGATTTGGTGCAAAATGCAAGTATGCAAAGTGTAATTTACCCATAACTTTTTCTTTCACAATCATTTGTTCAACTACAAAAAAAAAAAACAAATTCTTAAATCATGACAAAGATAATTTTTCTTTCACAATCATCTATTCAACTTTAAAAAAAAAAAAAAAAAAAAAAAAATCTTAAATCATCACAAAGATAATTTTTCTTTCACAATCATCTATTCAACTACCAAAAAAAAAAAATCTTATATCATCACAAAGATATATATATATATTTTTTGGATAAATTACACTTTGCAACTCTACACTTTGCACCAAATCTTACTTTGGCTCTTATAAATGAAATCATGACAGTCAACCTCCTATACTTCTGCTCAAATCTCACTTTGATCCCTACACATGAAATTGTGACAATCAACCCCTGCACTTTTGCTCAAATCACAAGTGTCAATGTCTCTTTTTCTGTTACTTCATTTTTAAATATTTAACAAAATCTATTCATGTGACAAAAATGTGACTACGAGATGAAGACAAAAGCTGTTTAAAAAACAAATGAGGACAAGAGAGAAAAATCAGTCATATTTTCCACCAATACACTTTGTCCTATGTGATAAGTACATGAGAGTTATAATACAATATATATATATATATATATCTTCGTATGGTAAAAATTGGGACGAAGAAGCAAGAAAAAAGAGTTTTTGAAATATATAAAAAATGCGACAAAGAAATCAAAGAAAAAGGAAGATGAATAGACAGAAGACTGTGTTACCGTGAATAATAGAGTATCATGATTCTAGTTTATGCAAAACCCTAATTCATCTTCTTAATCGTTCACAATTTGCGTTTTGTTTCAACCTAATACAGTCATAATTTGAAGTAAATTTTGGGATAAAGTGTATTGGTAGAAAATGTAGATGATTTTCCTTTCTTACCCTTGTATCGTAGTCACATTCTTGTCACATGACTAGATTATGTTAAAGATTTAAACAATTGAGTAACTGAAAGTGGACATTGACATTTGTGTAGGGATCAAAGTGAGATTTGAACAAAAATACAAGGGTTGACTGTCGCAAATTTATATGTAGGGACTAAAGTGAGATTTGAGCAAAAGTGCAGGGGGTTGACTGTCATGATTTCATGTATAGGGGCCAAAGTGAAATTTAGTACAAAGTGTAAGGATGCAAAGTATAATTTACTCATTTTTTCTATCTCATAAAATAGTTAAAAAGTCAATTAAAATAAAATAAAATAAATTGTAGATTTTTTTGTACACTAATTTTGTGAGTTCAGATTCTCTGTGGCGCACTTGGTGTGGTGAAATTTTGTAAACAGTAATGATAGGTATCATGAAAAACCTTTCATGAAAATAATCATGAAAGTTTTGTGATCCTTGGATTACACTTAGAATAAAGCACTACACACTAATCAAGGTAATCTAAGGATCATAAATTTTTCATGATCATTTTCATGAAATTTTTTTCATGATCCCTAACTTTTCCCTTTTGTAAAACCACAAAACAACGTCGTTTTGGGACTGAAAAAAAAAATGGTAAAAAAAAGAGCAAACAAAAGACAGAGAGAGGGCAATGTCGAGGCGAAGATCATATGGAATCAGACATCAGGTCCGACAGACCAAGGCAGATCTCTTTCTCAAAAAATTTCATGAACGAATTCAAGTCGACACAAATCCGAGGAGAAAAGTTAGGGATCATGAAAATTTTTTTATGAAAATGATCATGAAAGATTTATGATCCTTGAATTACCTTGATTAGTATGTGGTACTTTATTCTAAGTATAATCTAAGGATCACAAGGCTTTCATGATTGTTTTCATGAAAGATTTTTCATGATACCTAGCATTGCTGCAAATCCGAGTCATCAAGATTGGTCAGGAAGTTCACATCAAGTACCTGTTTCCTTATCTTTTTCTTACGATTCTTCCCTTACAAACCATGGAAATTATGAGGAGAGTGCTTAGAGCATCTCCATACAGACCTTCAAACTTTCATATCTCAAAATTTTTTTGAAAGCTTGAGTGGCAAATTGACATATGTCAAATCTATTACTCTATTGTTTTACATGAAAAACTCTTTTATTTAAAAAAATACATGAAAGTAGGAATATATCAAAATTGACATAAAGGAGTAATGCCGAATGCCATATCAACTTTTGGCACAAGAGTGGAGTTGATATTTATATCAATTACAGTTGTTGGAGTGCCACATCAGATTTAAAAGATAGAGTGGAGATTAGTTTTCTATTTCTGATTTACAATGTAGTTTTGGTGCACTACAGATCTGGACTCCAATTTTGGGGCATTTTTATACTATAATGAAGTATAAAGATTTACAGTGATTTGGTGCTTGTTCTGCAACTTCCAATTTCGGATGATAAAATGGCCACCACACCACCAAAATGTAAGTGAAGTGAGGTTTTGCTTACCAGTGCATGAAGTCACATTGAAAACAAAAGAAAGGGAAGTTTGAATGACTATTTCGCATATATTTTTGTTTTTTAATAATAGGAGAAAGGCTCGTGGTGAGATTATTTTATTCTTGTTTTATTTACTTTCTGCATCTTCACAAGAAATCAATGATGGTTGCCTGTACATATCTATAAATACACACTACATATTATAATAATGGCTAAATTACACCATCTTCTTTTAAGATTTGGATAAAATAAAATACATTTTACAAATTTGGTATAATTACACTCGTCTGTTGAGTTTTTAATTTATGCAATTAGTATTTTCCTTAATCATATCGATGAAAAAATAATATTATTATCTCTTTTACACTAAAATATATATTTTACTTGGTTATTTTTGTATCTTTACACCATGTACATTTGTTCTAGTCCGTTTAGCCTTATTAAAAAGGAAGTGGGTATAATTATACTAAAAATGAAAGACTCGCTGTGAGGTCCAATAGGGACTTGTCTCGGGATTATTTTTGATGATCTGAACTATTCTTATTGTAAAGTTTGTCAAACATATTATCCACAAAAAAAAAAAAAAAAATCAAGTTAATTGGATGTGTAACCCCATCAAATCTTAACTGTTTTAAAGTAAATTATCAAAAATATTCTAACCGTTTTTTTTTTTTTTTTTGAACAAATGTTTTGAGCTATGAAGCACAGGTGCGGGTACAAGTACGAGTACAAGTACTGATACTGGTATGATACAAGTACGTCGATATAGTAAAATTCAAAAAAAATAGAGTACGGATACGGCTTGGTATGCTTGTTTAAAAAAAATAATAATTTAGATAATGCAAAAATTAATTAATTGGTTTAATTTGTTAAGGTCTAACCTACAATTAACATTTAATGCCAAAAGTAAAGGTATAAATTAAAATTAAATGTCAATATATTAAATAACTTACCAATCATAATTTAATTTTAAAATCATACTAAGCATAAAACAAAAAATAAAAAAGAAAGTTTAGTGAAAGGAGTTTTATCTCTGTAGTAGAAGACAATATTGTTTCAACTAAGGTATGGGACGATTTGGGTATATATTAGGTACGTCTGGGTACACCAAAAATTAAGAAGAAAAAATTTGGGTACATGTTTCTTGTATCCGACACGTATGCAGAAGTACCATACGCAATACCATATGAGGTAAGTATCCATAAGTACGGTATGTTTTTCAAAGTACTCATGCTTAATAGGTTTTGACTTTATAAATATTTAATTAATCTGATTTTTTTTATTATAAATGATTTATTTGCGAACCTTACAATATGAACAATTCAAATCAACAACATAGGCTCAGGGCAAGGCCCATGGGCCCTCACAACAAGGCCCCTTGTTCCAAAAAATCAGTATACAACTTGTTTGATTTGAGTTTTCTGAATTCACTTCTCAAAATATTGAAACTTTTTATTTCTCATATTTTTTTGTTTTCACTTAATTTTTTTTGATATTTTAAGTAATTTTTATTTTTATTTTTAGATACACCTAACATAAATACATTTAAAAAGTATAATATTTGTGAAAAAAATCTTTAAAAAATTCACTAAATACCAAAAATACAAAAAAAAAAATAAAATGAAAATTCAGTACATTTTTCATATTCTTGTGTATTTATTGATTTTTTAAAATATTTTTTTACAAATATTTCACTCTTTAGATACATCTAAGTAAGGTGCATCTAAAAAAGTAAATTTTTTTTTAAAATATTCACTAAAAACAAAAAAATACAAAAAATAAAAAATTTAATTTCCAGAAAATTGAATAATTTATCTGTTGGGTATACCTCCTTATTGAAGTGTGGGACCCAATTGGTTTATTATAAGAATTTAATTTGGTTTGGTATTAGTTATATTATTATTTTTATATATTATATCTAATTTTGTGGAGACCCAATTCAGTTTGGAAACTAAGGTTTTGATAAAAAACCCTAGATTCACAATACATATTTTAGATATTGTTTTTCTAGGTAAAGGTGTTGTGCGGCTGCAACAACATTGAAAAACCAATTCGGTGAAAAAATTTGAGTTGGTGTGCTTTGGTTTCGGCTTCATAGTTGGATGTTTTGGTGGAGTTAATTTGGGTCTTTTACAACTCTGGTTCTGAAGATTTTGGTTCTTTTACAACTCTGGTTCTGAAGATTTTGGTTTATCTATTTGGTGAGGTCTTTTCTCTTGTTTATTTGTGATTATTTGGAATTCACCTAAGGGTGATTTGTGAGACCATTCGTGTCTCGTTTGTAATCATTTGGAAACTCTTTGGTTGATAGTGGAATCGGATTTCGATCCCGTGGATGTATCTCACATTGAAGGAACCACGTAAAAATTCTTGGGTTGGTTTTGATTTAATTTTTCTGCATTAGTTTTTATTCCTATTGATTGATTTACTTGTGGAGAATTACATATTTTTCCTAACATTATCCTCTAACTAAAACCACTCCCTCGCAAGAGTGTTGCCATAGCCATCATACATCAAAACTCTTTTTCACTCTAATTATGAAGCAACTTCTCTTTCATCATTGCATCCTTCTTAGGGGGGCAAAGTATAGACTGATCTGATACAAATCCTCCAAAGCAAGACAAATATAAACTAGTTTAAACTTCTACTCATGGCTGTCCCTAGAGAATATGATGGTTTTAACTTTTAACATTTATAGTATAAGGTAGTCATGACCAAAAGTTACAGCTTTATAAGTATAGTCTTAATATGAAATAGAATTATAAGTCGATACAAATCATAGCATTGTAACTTTTTTCATCTAGTTGGAGCTGGGGTGGATATATAGATAAGCAGATTTTCCATTAACAGTCAGAGTGAAGAAGTAGAAAACTGTAAGCATGAAAAACTCAGTTTGTATGCAAAAGTATAAATTACAAATATACCTCCTGAGATTTACTTATATTACAAATTATCCTGTAGTTCTAGAAATTACATTATACCCCTTAAAGTTTCTAATTTCATGACAAATAGATCATTTTATTAATAAATCATCAAGTTAATTAACAGTTTTTAATAATGTTAAAATTTTATTTCAATTAATAATTCAGATAATTTTATTATTGTATAGGGAAGCAGTTAGAAATTTCACTTTTTCAATTAATTCTGTTAAATAAAAAATTCTAACATGAAAGTATTTGTAATTTTCCAAATCACAGGGATAATTCGTATTTTAAGCAAATCTCAGGAGGTGTATTTGTAATTTATCCTTTTTCTGTACATGTCTCTGTTTAAAGCTTTCACAAAAGTTTTATTGCGATCCCAAAAAACTGGATTAGAATCATGAGAATTGCATCTTGAATATCCTGAATCTGTTGTTAGAATGTTAGTCTTTTGAAAACAATGGAAGTAATGATCATTTGTGTTTAAGTGATAGGACAGATATGATCATTGATCCATGCAAAGTTCTATATTATCAACACAGTCACATTGAGCTTATGTGTGTATTTCATAATTGTAGACCAGAAAGGATGTGCCCTCCTGTAATAACATATGTGCAAACAAACACCAATGTATATATCTGTAAAAATGCAGTGGTGAAAGAGAGAAATAGATTGGAAGCTTCCACAAATAATTCATCTCGATACTTTTTCTATTATAATATGGAACAACAGACTCGACTTGTGTCCCTGAAAAAATCGCCATGACAGATACTATAATAGAATTAATAATGCATGTAGTTGTGGTTATTTATTTATTTTTTATTTCCTTGAATCATTGCACTATCAATTTTCTGTCCACTGTAGGTTACCAATAATCATTGTATCAAATTTTTATGAATTTGTCTTGGTTCTTTTGTTCAACCTACGTGTTTTGCTCACATTTATAACCTTAATGCTGTGTTTGGTTGGGGGATTTGGGAAGGGATTTGGAAAGGGAAAGGGAAAATGTGTGTGAAACTAGGTGAAATGTAGGTATATTTTATTCACATTTCACTTAACTTTTCCCTTTTCCTTTCCAAATCCCTCCTCAAATCCTCCAACCAAATACAGCGGAAATCAATTTTATGTCTTAATCACCAAAAAAAAAAAATTGTAGCTAAGGCCTAGTTTGGGTACTAAACATTTTAATTAAAAAATCAAAAAGTCACTATAAGTTGTCATATCACTCTCATAAAAAAATCAAAAAATCAAAAAATCACTATAATTTGTCACTATAAATAATTTACTTGTTAGTCTAGGGAAAGTCTATAGTACATTTTGTATAAAAAATGTACGGAACATACAAAATCAATGGTTAGGATTGAGCCACATCATTAAAAGTGACCTGCTAAACAGGTCACTTTTTATAGTTATGAGCTAAAATCATATTTCTTCATAACTACAATCAAATTGATCATAACTTAGGTATAACTACATCTCATAACCAACATCATTTTGTTCATAACTAATACCACATATTTCATAACCACATCTCATAACCAACACCATTTTGTTCATAACTAATATCACATATTTCATAATCATAATCACATATCTCATAACCAACACCACTTTGATCATAACAAATATCACATATCTCATAACTATTGATCACATACATCATAACCACATCTCATAACCAATCCCTTTGAGTCATAACCAACATCACATATCTCATAACCACTAGTTACATATCTTGTAACCAACACCTTTTTGTCATAACTAATATCACATATCTCATAACCACTAATCACATATCTTATAATTAACACCTTTTTGCTCATAACCACATCACTTTGATCATAACCAACATCACACATCTCATAACTACTAGTCACATATCTAATAACCAACATCACATATCTCACAACCACTAGTCACATAACCAATATCTCATAACTCATAACCATTAATACATATAGCATAACCACACCCTTTGACACCACTTTGCTCATAACCATTACCCACATATCTCATAACCACTAACACATATAGCATAACCAAATACCCTTTGACACCACTTTGCTCATAACCATTACCCACATATCTCATAACTACTAACACATATAGCGTAACCAAATACCCTTTGACACCACTTTGCTCATAACCATTACTCACATATCTCATAACCACTCATAACTATTACCCACATATCTCATAACCACTCATAACCATTACCCACATATCTTATAACCACTAACACATATAGTATAATCAAACACCCTTTGACACCACTTTACTCATAACCATTACCCACATATCTCATAACCACTCATAACCATTACCCACATATCTCATAACCACTAACACATATAGCATAACCAAACACCCTTTGACACCACTTTGCTCATAACCATTACCCACATATCTCATAACCACTCATAACCATTACCCACATATCTCATAACCACTAACACATATAGCATAACCAAACACCCTTTGACACCACTTTGCTCATAACCATTACCCACATATCTCATAACCACTCATAACTATTATCCACATATCTCATAACCACTAACACATATACCATAACCAAACATCCTTTGATACCACTTTACTCATAACCGTTACCCACATATCTCATAACCACTAACACATATAGCATAACCAAACACCTTTTGACACCATTTTGCTCATAACCATTACCCACATATCTCATAACCACTCATAACCATTACCCACATATCTCATAACCACTAACACATATAGCATAACCAAACACCCTTTGACACCACTTTACTCATAACCATTACCCATATATCTCATAACTACTAATCACATATCTCGTAACCAAACACCCTTTGACTTATAACTATACCACTCTGCTCATAACCAAAATCACATATCTCGTAATCACTAATCATATATCTCATTACCTTTACCCACATATATTATAACCACATCTCATAACCAGCACCCTTTGTTTCATAATCAATATCACATATATCATAACTACTAATCATATATCTCATAACCACTACCCACATATAGGGGTGTAAATTTAGCCCATGAGCTCGCGACACACCCCAAGTCCGCTCGTGCCCTGGGTAGGCCTAACTAGGCTTGAGCCTAAACCCAACCTAAGACCCTGAGCTATGTGTTCTAGAGCCCGACCCGACCCTGGTGTGTTATGGAGTGTGACCCATCCCGTGAGATCGACCCGAAATTTTCTTTCCCATCTGGCTCGACCTGACCCCAATGGCTCCCCTGCCCCCATTGTCAGTGCAATGGTCAAAAATTTAAATCAAAACAATTTGAAAGAGTCATATAACCGTTAATTCCACCAACAATCAATTTTATTTATTTATTTATATATATATAAGTTAACTCCTCCCTCCCAAGTCCTATAAATACCACCCCTCTCATATTTTATTTCTCACAACAAATTTGTCTCTCAAACTTTCATTCTCTCTAAACTCTCATACATATACAAATCTTTGGCCGTAGTTATGATTTTATCAATTTGTACATATCTTATAGAACTGTTGAAAATGAATATTACGATTTTGTTGTACTGTTTTGCTATCTCAGCTCTCTTCATCTATCAAACATCTCTCTCATTCCTTACTGTCACTGTAGATATCTCCGATGTTCCTTATCGGAAACAACACCATCTTTGACATTATTTTCACAGACGACAAGTCCGTTCAGTCTCTCTTACTCATATTCCCTTTCCTTTCGCTCTATTGGTTAATTTTCTCTAACTCTCATTTTCTGTTCCATGGCTATAAGTCGTGGATTAAATTATTTGATTATTGTCATTACATTCTGTGTTTATCTGTATCATTAGAGATCCCGATTGGTAATTAAATTATTTAAAAATTTTAGATGTCTTTGTTACACCAATTAGTGGATAGTTACATAATTTTTGGTTAATGTTATGAAATTTTAGAAATTAGTTACGACATTTGTGATTTTCTAGAATTTTAAACAATTTCGTTACGCCAATTAGTGATGCAGTTATGTATTTTATATTTTATATCACAAAACTTTGTGACTTGATTTCAATGTTATGGTATGTTTGGTAAGTATTCCGTTTTTAGTTTTCAGTTTATATTTATAAAAATTTTAAAAACTGTCATAAAAACTTGTTTGATAATTTTTTTTGGTTTATATGATTGTCTCAGTTTATAAATTTGAGGAAAAAACGTAAACTCAAATGAGTTTACGTTTTCAGTTTCAATTTTTTTTCAATTAATTTATTTTCAATTATTTTTTTCAAATGATTTTTTTCAAATAATTTTTTTTTCAATTATTTTTTTCAAATGATTTTTTTCAAATAATTTTTTTTCAAATAAATATTTTTTTAATTATTATTTTTCAATTAATTTTTTTCCCAAATAATTTTTTTCAAATAATTTTTTTTTCAATTAACTTTTTTTTTAAATAAATTTTTTTCAATTATTTTTTTCAATTAATTATTTTTTTCAAATGTATTTTTTTTCAATTAATTTTTTTCCCAATTAAATTTTTTTCAATTATTTTTTTCAATTATTTTTTTAATTAACTTTTTTCAATTATAATGTGTGTGATTCCATTGTTATAAATAATAAAAATAAATATAAATATTTTAGGCCTGAACAAACATATTTTTTAGTTTATATTTTTAAAATTTTGTAAACATTTTTTCAAACCAAACGCGTTTGTAATTTATGTTTTTCTAAAAATAAACAAAAACTAATTTATAAAATTTTTGTAAACATAAACTAAAAACGTAAACGTTACCAAACACTGTCTTATAGTTTCTAAAATTTTGTCTATTATGTTTACGCCAATTTATGGTGTGATTATACATTTTGTAATTGATGAGTAAAATATTTTTTATTAATTTTACTTAATAAAAATATATAAGAATTTATATTAAAAATAAATAAAAAAAATTAAGTAGAAATTGATAAAATTATAAATTAATAATTTATTTTATTATAAGACTCTAATTATTTTAATTTTTTTTATTATGATTATTACATAACTCCCCCAAATAATTTCGCCCAAAAATTTGGAACAAACATCCAAATTTCCAAATTTTGTGAAAATCAAAATTCCCTCCTCTCATGACAAATCCCTCAGACCCTTTCTTCATCCCAAACGTCTTCAAAAATTGCTCTCTCTCTCTCTCTCTCTCTCTCTCTCTCTCTCTCTCTTTCTCTCTGCCCTTGCCACGGCCGAGACTTGCGCCGCCGCATCCTCTACCACGGATACCATATCATAAATATTTTACTTTTTAATTTGCCCATCACGCATACCATATAATTTAAACATATTGAAGCATAGAGGACCTTGTAGGAAAAAATATGTACCTGTCCAAGAAGTAGTTCAACAACAACACAACCAGCAAACTAGAAGTCAATAGCTGTAGTGTACTCCGTCGATCGAAATATAAGCACAGATGTAAGAGGTATTGGGCTCTCCTTTTACCTGCCAAAAATAAGGAATGAAGCATTTCAACCAAAACACAAAACTAAGGGAGAGGGGAAAAAATTAAAAGACATAAACCAACATGCAAAAACTTTAAAAATTCCAAAATGAAGTTGTTATTTGTAAAAGAGTTAATGAGGTGGTGGGAAAATAGCATATATGAAAGGGCATCATTAGTGATGGAAAAATGTAAAATAATTACAATTACACATGAGGGTTTATAGAACTCTAATAAGTATATAGCATATTAATTAGGATACATGTTAGAGTGTAAATCCTTTGGAAATTAGGCCAAATGTTATAATTTGCATATGGTACACATCTCAAAAGGGGTGTAGTAGCATGACCATACTTACCACACATAAACCCATATAACTCCAGTTTGGAATGAATCAATAAATCAAAGACCCCAAAAACAGAAGAACAAATTTCCCAAGATATCTATTTGCATATATTGGTTATTTGGTTTCAAATTTCCCAATATATTCCTTGTAATTTAATTTAATTATTATTATTATTATTATTTTTGGGTTTCTCTGTTATTTACATATAATTCTTAGAATTTCAATGGTATGGTATGTTTAACAGAGGTGCATAATGGCCAATGGGAGATTAGGACAATGGTTGCAAATGCTAGTTTGTGTACTGATATTGCTCAAAACAGAAGGCTTCTATGTTGGCATAACTTATGTTCAGAATGCTGTTGCAAAAGGAGCAGGTGAAAATCTTCTTCATAATAAGCCAATTTAAATTTTTTTTACAATCTTGACTATAATGTGTTTGGGATTCTGATATTGTGCAGTTTGTTTGGATGGGTCTCCCCCGGCTTACCATCTTGATAAGGGGTTTGGAGCAGGAATTAACAATTGGTTGGTTCATTTTGAGGTTGGTCCTTCATTTACCATTTTGTTTTACAATACAAAAATGATTTGTTTGTTGTTAAGAAGATGATTGAAAAGAAAAATAAGAATTGCGAAATCATATAAGATACCCAATTTTCTGCAGTTTTATTGGAAATTGAATTGAGAACTGATTTTGATTTTTTTGAAATGCTAATTGGATAATTGCAATGATGTAATTGAGTGCTTTGATGTTTAGTAGTAGGAAACTCTTACTTCAGTGACGTTTCTTACTTGGAAACATAATTTTGTCCTCCCAAGTAAGAAACTAACTCCCATCGAGAAGAAAATCTCTCTCAACAGAGATACAAGCTGTGAAACATACAAATGTTAAATAAACAAAAGAAAAATAACTCAAACTTATTCTAATACTTTGTGTTTATATTATATTATTTGTACTTCATGAAAACAATTTGTTGACATCAAACTTCAATAATAATTCATATTTAAACACATATTACAACTGAATAGAAGAAAGTAATTTTTGAGGATATTTAATATATAAAATATGTACATGCTCATAATCTTAGAAACTTCTATATGCTCTCGCTCTCTGCCCCCACCCCACCTGATTGCTAAGATAACTATCCTTGGCAGTTCATTGTGAGTGAGTAAGTTAGGCATTTGACGCTTTTCTATAAAACCCATTTGATGTATTAGTCTTTTGGTTTTACTGATTGCTTTGAGAGTTTCATTGCAAGATCTTTAATGGATTTTATAGAGAACATCCTACCCGGAGAAAAAAAAAAAGGAACATTGTCTACTGTGTATTTTCAGGGAGGAGGATGGTGTAACAATGTTACAACTTGCCTTGCCCGTAAGAACACTCGTCTAGGTTCATCTAAGCAAATGGCAAATCAGCTTGCTTTCTCTAGGCTTCTGAGCAACCTGCAAAAGTTTAATCCAGGTATGCCCAATTGATCTGGATTTCATTTGTTTCCCTTTGAACTTTCACAGGTTTTCGAGCTTCTTTCCTAATTAAGAAAATTAACTCTATTTCAATACACAGACTTCTATAATTGGAATAGGATCAAGGTTATGTACTGTGATGGGTCATCATTTACAGGCGATGTCGAAGCAGTCAATCCCGTGAGTTATATTAGTAGCAATTACAACAAAATTAGGAGATTAGTACCTACATTAGTTGAATACAAATTTGTGTAAGTCTATTCATAAAAGTTTTGAAATTTATAAAATTACGTAAATTTTCACAAGCTTAAATAAATCAGCTCAAAAAAATATATAATTCAAACCACAAAATTACGTAACAAAAATGCATGCATATGATATGCAATGCAAACCTAAGAGTTTTCTATGGTAAAGGAAAAAATTGAAACAAAAGGAATTGAAGAGAGACACTCACCAAGGTGATAGGACAAAATGCAAGCTATAGCTCCTCAACGTTTGACACTCTCTGTTAAGTAACTAATGGGATTGCACTGCAAAGATATTAATAGAAAATTTAAAATTTGTGTGATAAATATTGTGTGATTTTGATTGTGCGATTTTTTATTTATTTATCAAGGTACTGTGTGATCTTGATTGTATGATGATAACTTGACAGAACACTTTGTTAATTGAAAGATGAAGAATAAAGTGCTCTTAATTGTGTGATCCATTAACTTGAGAAATTTGGGGTTGGTTTGTGTGTTCTGATTTTCAAAACCCTCTTCCGATGTATACCGTCTCAAACTTAAAAAGCCTAAAATTACAGCCAAGAAGATTCTAAATTCTAATAGTTCATTGCAAGTATTATATGTATATATATATATAAGCTAAGAATTCATAATTAGAAACTCATAATTCACTCAAAATCAATTTGTGTGATAGGGATTAAATTAATGAAATGTGGAGTTTATGAGTAAAATGAATTTGAACCATTGATTTTTATTTTTAAATAAATACTGAGTAAATAATTATGAGTTTGCAGTGTTGCTTGTAAATGGCTGAAGCTTCGGCTATGGTGGAAGAGAGGAGGGAGACGGAGAGAAGAGCAAGAGCGCGAACCAGAGAGGGAGGCCAACTGACTTCAGACTGTTGGACGGCTCTTACACTTTGCTCTGTTTGGTGGTGGTCTTCGGCAATGGCTGAAGCTTCAGCTATGGTGGAAGAGAGGAGGGAGGAGGAGAGAAGAGTGGGAGCACGAACCAGAGAGGGAGAGCACGAACCAGAGAGGGAGGCCAAAGGGTGACTGTTGGACTACTCTGATATTGCTCTGTTTGGTAACTGGTTAAACCGGTTGCCTAATTTGAGAGTAAAATTATTTAAATAACTTAGTTATGACCTGGTTATGAAGTAATATGGTATAAGTAAATAATTGAATATAACTAAGTTATGAGTTAATATGATAGTAGTTATGACTAATATGGTATTGGTTATGATATAAATCATATAAGTTCATAACTAAATGTATGGTACATCTAAATGTACCATAGCATCACCCGTTAGTCTAACAAAGATTACAAACTTTTGTCTCATGGTAATTTATTTTCTAAGAACCATGATATAAAATGATCTCATTCTTAAGATTTGCTGAAAATGAACTTTTTGTCTGACTTATAAAATGATTGTCTGACTTACGAACTTTTTCTAAGTTACATATATACCCTTTTGATTTCAGTGATACACTTATGGGCAATCTTTATGTAATGTTTAATGTGCATTAAATTAGATTATCAAAAAGCCTATGCTTCCTAAAGAACTTGTAGTAGGTAGAGTAGCTCACATGGTAAGAAAAACTTTGGGCTTGTTTGGTTTGAGTTTCGGAGATGAATTTTAGAAAAAAAATTTCCAAAAATTGTTTGGTTTGAGTTTTTCTCAAAAAAATTTTCAAAATCACTTTCTCTCTCCTACACATCAATCAATCACTTTTTCTCTCTCATCTCTCATTCTCAATCATTTTTTCTTTCACACACATCTACTCAATTCTTCTAAAATATCAAATCATCCCAAACTCCCACAAAAAATTTCTCTCTCAAAATATACAACCAAACAAACCAAAAAAATTTCTAAAACAACTCTCCCAAATTTTTTTCAAAAACAACTCTCTCAAAAACAAACCAAACAAGCCCTTTATTTTTTAAAATTTCGTCCCTGAAGTCTAATTGTCATGCAACTTGGCAGAAAAACTGGTTGGCACTCCAGCTGATTCTCTAAGACATATGAGCTAGGTTTGAGTGTGCTTCTGTAAGAGTACCACTGAAATCAAAAGGCTATTATTATGGCTATCTTGTTTTTTATTGCTGATAAATCATTAGGGTTGTACTCTGTATTATATAACAGATTTGTGGGAATTGCTGTTAATTTAACTGAATGATTAGGGTATATATGTAAGGGAAAAGTTAGGGATCGTGAAATTTTTTCATGAAAATGAACATGAAAAATTTATGATCCTTAGATTACCTTAATTAGTGTGTGGTGCTTTATGGTAGATTACGTTGGCCCTGAGAAGATTGAATGAATTAGGCTTTGATCCTCAACCATGCTATTGCTGAGGTGTAGTTATGGTAGGTAAGGGATGGTGGGCGAGTGGGAATAGGAGAAGGAAATTTCTAAGTTCTTTTTGGTTAGGGAATGACTTATTTAAATAAATGAATTAAGCTTTGATCACAACCACACTATTACTTTTGCTGTAGATTGAACATTTTCCTAGACCACCTAACCTACACGCCTAAAACTTTCCTATAAACCGTCTCAGGTGCTGCTATATTGAGATTAATCATTGACGACATGGCGTGGAAGCTTTATCTTATTAAAATAGTACAACATGCATATATAAATGAAACTCGGGTGGTACCAATGTGGTCCAATTCCAATATGTCATCTACCTTGGTTACAAGAAACTCCAAAAAAGTGTGTAGGCACGTGTGCATTTGGGGATTGGAGAGACTTTGCTCTTCTTAACCAGGGCAGAAGTGCATGAAGTTAATTGACTCTGGTGTATAGTATATATATGTCCAAAAAATCAGCAATGATACCTACTTCTCTTACGATCATGGTCATTGGTTTTGGCATCATTTTAGGTTAGTTTATTTTATTGCACATACATACTTGTTCTATTATTGCCAGCTTTTTCAACAAGTAATAAGCATGAGTGAAAATGTGATACCCTACAATTTCATCACTTGATGTATATCCTGCGGCAATTCTGAACATAATGCAAGACTTATAGAGATTTTGGTTTGAAGAACTTTAATCTGGAATTGGGATTGTTATAAACAGGAATGTTTTGCCGGCCAGAAAGGAAACGAACAATAAGATTCATTGTCACTGAAAAACACAGTAGATGTGAAGAGTGGAGCGCATTATTTACAGTGGTGTGAAGAATTGCTCAACAACTATAAGCTAAAATAGAAGTCATTGTACTGATCAACTCATCCAATTAGTTTAATCCATGAATGTTTGATTGGCCACTTCTAAGAGCAACCAGAATCAAGCTCTAATTCATAAATTCAGACCATGGGTCCAAATCTTCATGATCAATTTGTGACACCTAATCTTGTTCCCTCACAATAATATCAATATAAGTAAATAATAAAATAATGCACACATCTCTCTATATGGCAGGAAACTATTTCATTTTTTATTTAAAAAAAAAAAAGGCCATTTGTCTCCTTCTTGGTTTGAGTAGTACTTTTAACTTATTCTCTAATTTGAGAAGGGGTGCTTAAAAAAGTACCCATTTGATCATTTCTTATAAGCTCAAATTCGGAAGTTTAGACCATGGGTCCAAATCTTCATGATCAATTTGTGACACCTAAGCTTGTTCGCTCACAATAATTGTCAATATAAGAATAATAAAATAATGCCCACATCTCTCAATATGGCAAGAAACTATTTTATTTTTTTATTTTTCAAAAAATACCATTTGTCTCCTCCTTGGTTTGAATAGTACTTTTAACTTGCTCTCTAATTTGAGAAGAGGTGCTTAAAAAAGTACCCATTTGATCATTTCTTGCAAAGATCCTCTTGGAACGGTCAATTCTTCTTTATTTTATTATTATGTTTTTTCTGCCTTGCACCAATAATTCTATAATAAATAGCAGTAAATACTTCTATGATTATGATGATGATAGCTATATTGTGATATCCAACCATCAGATGTTTTTACTTTATCAGTGATGAGAACATATTTGAGATTGTGATGACCTTGACCTCAGCAGAGCAATTTTTAGAAACATGTCCTTTTGTCAAAATGTTCAATCCTATTAGTAGCCCGTGTCCATCTCAATATATGGTGATGGTTCATTACATGTGAATGTTATTGAATTTTTTTCAGCCTCCAAATGTACAGTCCTTAAACCAAACTTGTCATTCTTAAATAACAATTCCCAAAAGTCACCAACTATGGAAAACTTGTCCCATCAAAGATTTCATGCTCAAAACAAACATATCTATATCTCTACCCCCTCCTTTTTAAGAGAATATACAAGTGAAGAACCAAAAAGAGCAACTTCTGAGCTTTTGAGGATGGATTTTGCGTCTTCAATGTTTCCATTTGACCAAATTGATGATTTTCTTCAATTCTCTTCTATCCCCTGCCAACAACATACAATCCAACAAGATACTGACCTCTTGGTGAAACCTTCTCTGTGTAATTATGATGTCACTAACAAACCGGAATTTAGTGAGGGGCGAAAGTCATCTGTTGCTTTCGATGACATTGACGACAACCCTTGTGATCACAAGAAGAGGAAGATCATACATAGAGATGTCGAAAGACAAAGAAGGCAAGAAATGGCCGCCCTTTATAGGCTTCTACGGTCACTCCTGCCTCTTGATTATCTTAAGGTATTCTATCTCCGCAATTATATCAAACTTCTTTATGAAATCTTCTTTTTTGTAATTCTTCTCTGATCCGCTCATTTTCAAATTCTGGACACTTTTCTGGTATGTAGCATTATTGTTTGTGTTTAGGACTTACATATAGTGTTGCTGGGGTGTCAGGGAAAGACATCTGTAGCTGATCATATGAATGAGGCTGTGAATTATATAAGACATTTGCAGAAGAGGATTGAAGTGCTGAGTAAGAAGAGAGATGAGCTAAAAAGATCATCATTGAATCAAAGCAGTGTTAATGGTGGATCCAAATATTTGCCTAGTTGTTTGAAGCAGAGTGTGACAGTAGTTGAAACTTCCAGGGGAGGGGTTCAGGTGGTTGTAAACACAGCATTGATAGGTGGGGTGTCTGTTTCAAGAGTGCTAGATGTTCTCATCAGAGAAGGGCTGACTGTTATTAGCTGCATTTCCACAAACATAAATGAAAGATCACTTCACAGTATTGAAACTGAGGTATTTGTGGTCAATTCCTTCAATGTTGGTTTTAATTTTAATTAAGTTGCGTTTCACTGGAATTAACATAAAATGGGATGATAATTCTATCATAATGTTCATTCGTATGTTTGCTTCATCAGAAAAGTTACGTAAAATACATTATAAATTAAATCATCATTTACTGTTGTATGAGAATGGTAATCCATACGGAGGTCAAGTAATAACCATTTTATTTCATTCCGTTTCACCTTCATTGTAATGAACCAGGCTAACCTTAGCTTTCCTATGCAATGACTATTCCCATATGATAGTGAATGATGTTTTCACATTTTTTTAGTGAACCAAAGATAAGAATGGACATTATGATAGCATTAAGGTGTTAACTAGGTTGTGACTCATACATGACTTATATATGGGAAGTTGTGTTCAAATATAAGGGTGATCAGTTTTTAAATATTCTATTATTCATTTTTGCTTGAGGTCACCTAATAATTATTTGATTTATTTAAGACCTCGTTTGGCAACAGGCCGGTTTAGCCAAAAAGTCAAAAAGTTATCAAAAAAAGTCAAAAAGCCAAAAACCCATACCAAAAAGTCAAAGATTATCTTTTCTCTCTACTTTTTGCACATCTTTTCGTAAAAAACCAAAAAGTCATCCCAAACATACTAGTTTTTTTTAGCTCATATTTTAGCCAAATAGTCAAAAAGTTACTAAATTAGCCTGTTCCCAAACAAGGCCTAAGACTACATGTATCAGGGAATTAATCAAAATGAAACCCCAAACATTCTAGTGAGAAGAAAAGAGAAAAAAAGAAAACAGAAATTGTCCCAAGATTTTTGCTCATGTTCTTTTACTTGAAACCACACTCCATCTCACTGTGATTTTACACACAGGTCGGTGGAGGGAGGAGCATCAACCCATATGAGCTGCAGAAGAAATTGAGAGAGATCTAGCTGCCTAATCTTCACATGAGGTCTTACTTCTTTTGTTTTTTTTTTGGTTCGTTTTCAAGTACAATGAGGGATTTGAGTTAAAGCTTTGATATCTCTGTATCTTTGAATCTTTCTTGGTTTTCAATGCACGTTGGATTGGTGAGACCAATTGGTCAGAGAGAAGATAGCATAGTGGTTACTGTTGTACATAGGAAAACACTGCTTGAGCTGTTGATTTGAACAACATGCATATGCATACTTTGTCATTCATGTAACCATATTTCATTTTCCTTCAATGTTAGTTTCTGTCCATGTGATCTATGTGTATTGAGCTCCGTACGCACACTTTTTTAGTTTTTATTTTTTGAGAACCAGGTGTCTGGGCTACTTGCACTTGACTAATTTCGAAACCCTGAAATTAACGACCGGACAAATATCTAGTGCCTTTGAGGTGACTCAGACTCGAGATTTTGAATCTTATTATCACATCTTTACAACTTGGCCAACAACTTGAGGTTCTCCATACATAGACTTTTTGGGATTCCAACTTCCAATGATATTTGGAAAAGTATACAAACACTGAAAATCTCGATCACACAATTTACTGATGTGAAATAAAATATTCGTATTTATAGATACAATTGAAACCGAATTGATAATGTCATATTAAAAAAAAATTGAGAATAAAAATTTGATAAATTATTCGTATTTATAGATGCAATTAAATAATAATAATATATGCACTATTGCGCTGATTCTATTCAACTCAAAAATGTTTGAAATTTGAGAGACGGAGTTAATCCATCAGATTATGGTTAATCTCACCATTGGTCCCTTGGTGGTCTGTCTTCTTTGATGGATCTTTAGTCTTGGAAGATTATTGTTCGTCAATCTTAATTAAATCTTAGAGATTCTTTGGTTGGGAGATTTGAGGAGAGACTTGAAAAGAAAAAGGGAAAAGGTGTGTGAAATTAGGTGAAATGTAAGTATATTTTATTCGCATTTTATCCACCTTTTTTATTTACCTTTTCAAATCCTTTCTTAAATCTCTCAACTAAACATAGTATTAGAAAAATTTTATTTTGGTGTCACTTGTTGAAATTTAAAGTCTCGTGAGACTTGTTTGCTTGGGTTAGAGAGAATTTTGAGAAATGAAAAGTGCTAAAGAAAATTTCCAGAAAATGGTCTAGATTGCAGATGAAGGGTAGAAATTTGAGTGATGTATTGTGGGGTCCATTTATAATTTAATCTAGGTCATAGGTAAACTTTTGGATAAAAATTATAAATTTGTAATATTATTGTTTGAGAAAATTTGTATTTAAATTTGATGAGTATTGTAAAAAGTATCATTCACTACAAAAAAACACACCTTTGGCGACTAAATTTTTAGTCGCCAAAGGTCGATTTTTAGTCGCCAAAAGTCACTTTTTAACCTTCCCCGACTAATTTTTTTGGTCGCCCGTTTTGTCGCCAATAAACAGTCGCAGAAGGTTTTGGCGACTAATCTGTCTTTTTGTCGGCAAAAGGCAGGTTTTTAGCGACTAAAGGTTTGGTCGCCAATGCTCAATTCCATTTTCGGAAATTATACCTTTGGCGACTAAAATGTTAGTCGCCAATAGTTAACTTTTTTTTTATTATTTATACAATTGGCACTCTTTTGGCGACCAAAGTATTTCGTCGCCAAAAGCATTTGTCAAAAAAAAAAAAAATAACCCACAGTGCAGCCCCTCAGGAGCTCCCAAGGGTTTCGAACCTGCGACTTCAACCTTCCAAGCCTTAAACACAACACGCCACCCACTATGCCACTCAACCATCTCATGATTATATGCAATATATATTATTTATATAGTATAATTACCGCTATGAATACAAAATAATATTTTATAAATATAATTTTTTTAATTGAATTAATTTCTGTCAAAAAATAAATTATTTACTGGAAGAAAAATTTGGCCACTTTTGGCGACTAAAACAATTATTTAGTCGCTAATTGTATTATTTTGGGCTACTAATTATTTATTTGTCGCTAAAAAAAGAAGTTCCAATTAAAACTCAGCACTTTTGGCGACCAAACCTAATTTTAGTCGTCAAAAACGTCGCCTTTTGGCTACTAAACTGAATTTTAGTCGCCAATACTCAGTTTTTAGCTACTAATTTTTTTTTGGTAGCCAAAAAGCTTCATTTTCAGCGACCAATCTGTTTTTCGTCGCCAAAACACCTATATTCGGCGACTAAACTATTTTTTAGTCGCCAAAAGCTGTACTTTTGGCTACTAACTGTCTTTAGTCGCCAAAAACCGTCGCCTTTGGCTACTAAAATTGTTTTAGTCGCTAAAAACCCTGTATTCGACGACTAAACTTACTTTTAGTCGCTAAAACACCTATATTTGGCGACTAAAGCCTTTTAGTCGCCAAAAGTGATCATATTTGGCTACTAACTCACTTTTAGTCGCCCATTGGCCTACTTTCAGCGACGAATTTGTAATTTTTGGTCGCCAAAACTGCATTTTGTTGTAGTGATTCTCTTTGTTAGTAGAATCATTTTCTATATAATTGTCATAAAGGTAGGCTAACGTCCAACTACATGAATCTTGGTATCATTTGATTATTTTTCTCTCTTGCATAATTTATATAATTTTTTTGTTTCACATTTGAAATCATCAGCAATCTTAACATGGTTCAATTTTTTCTGAGCTTTCTATAGTGTAAACTTGGTACTCATATAATTATGAGGCTTACACCTTACACCTCATTACATGTAGTTAATAATTTGTAATTTAATAGGGACATCTAAATGGACTCTTTTAAAATCATCGACACTCTTATCACTCCATATTAAAAATTGTGCGTGGAGCTGTTGTGGAGGTGAACCAATATTTAATTCCCACTTAAAAATTGTGGCCGTAACATAACACATGACGACACACAAAAAAAACATACTCTTATTGATTTAGTGAATAAGATTTTTGAATTCCTTGCTCAAGACTTGGGTTCGAGTCTTCATAAGTTCTTGTTAGGGTTAAACAAACTCTTTAGCGCTTGGAACACGCGGAGGCTTAAGCTTTGGCTCCGACATAAGTGTGGTAGGGTTCCTTGCAGATATGCTATAGGTGCTAAGAGACAATACTTCCTGACGGATATATTGAAATAACCTATATGCATATCCATTTTGTGAATCTTAAAAAAAAAAGACACAAAATATTCCTAAAATAACATGAGCCAGGAGGAGGCGTGGTTTTGTCATTGCTGGGCCTATGGGTCTTATTACATGTCCAGTCATGATAGAGACCACTAATTTAGCGGCTCTAATTCACCACTAATACGGTGGAAAAGGCAAAAAAAAAAAAAATCAAACACAACACACACTGTGGCAGTGGGTGGGATCCACTGCCACATCATTAATGGTAGCTCTAATTAGAGCTCCCACTCATTTTCTTTACATGTCTCATTGTTTTGAAGAAAAATACTTATTTACATAATTTTTTTCTCATAATTTTTTCAACTGACATGGCAAAAGGACATAAATTAATGGCCTACACTCTTACATTCCTATTTTCTTTCAAAATCTTTTAGTCTTATCACGTCATTCGAGAAATTTGGTGGAGAGAAATTATATAAATATTATGGGTCTGTTTGGTAACGTTTATATTTTCAGTTTATATTTACAAAAATTTTATAAATTAATTTTTGTTTATTTTTAGAAAAACATAAACTACAAACGCGTTTGGTAATTGACAAAATGTTTAAAAAAATTAAAAAATATAAAAAAGGGTGAGAAATGGCAAGTGGCGGCGAAAGACGGTGGTGGAAAGTGGTGACAGTAGGTGGTGGGTAGCTAGTGGTGGTGGATGGGTGGGTGACGGTGGCGGGTGGTGGTGATAGCGAGTGGTGGTGGTGGCGGTGGTGGCTGGTAGGTGGTGGTGGCATGTGGGTGGCGGATGGCGGGTGGTGGTGAGTGGTAGCGGGTAGGTGGTGGTGTGGGTGGGTGGGTCGGTGACGGTAGCGGGTGGTGGGTGGTGGTAGTGGTGGCGGCGGGTGGCAGGTGGTGGGGGTAGGTGGGTGGCGGATGACGGGTGGTGGCGGGTGGGTGGGTGTGATGGTGGTGGTGGGTGACGGTGGCGGGTGGTGGGTGGTAGCGAGCGGGTGGTGGTGGTGTGGCGGTGGTGTGTAGTGGTGGCAGGTGGTGGTGGCGGGTGGTGGTGGTGGTGGTGTGGTGGTGGTGGTAGGTGGGTGACGGTGGTGGTATGTGGTAGCGAGTGGGTGGTGGTGGTGGTGTGGTGGTGGTGGTGAGTGGGTGTTGTGGTGGGTGACGGTGACGGGTGGTAGGTGGTAGCGAGTGGGTGGTGGGTGGTGGGTGGTGGGTGGTGGTGGCAGGTGGGTGGGTAGTGGTGATGGTGGTGGTGGTGGTAGGTGGTGGGTGGTGGTGTGGGTGGGTGACAGGTGGCTAGTGAGTGGTAGTGGCAAGTAGGTAGCGAGTGGTGGTGGTGGCGGTGGATGGTAGTGGTGGTGGCGGGTGGATGGCAGGTGGGTGGTGGTGGTGGTGGTGGTGGCGGCGGCGAGTAGGTGGGTGGTGGTGGGCGGGTGGTGGGATGGGAGGCAGGTGGGGGTGAGTGGTGAGTGGTGGCGGCAGGTGGTGATGGGGGGTGGGTGGTGGTAGTGGTGGCGGAAGACGGTGATGGAAAATGGTAGCGGGTGGTGGCTAGTGTTGGGTGGTAAAAAAAAAAAAAACTGAAAACTCAAAATGGAAACACATTTTTTGTGTTTTCATTTTTTGGCCAAATTTATAAACTGAGACTATTGATTTATAAATCAAAAATTTTACCAAACAAGTTTTTATTTGAATTTTTAAATTTTTTGTAAATATAAACAGAAAACTGAAAACATAAGTGTTATCAAACGGCACCTTATCATTTTCTTTTTTATTTTAAATTATTTTTCTAAATCTTCCAATCAGAGTTAAGAAGCGCAGCATCATGCTGAGGCAAAAGGAAATCCGCGTTTGCTTAGTTGATGAATTTGGATTGCGTGGGCCATGTGAGTTGGCAAGTGAATGTAGATCGATTTAATGATTTGACTTTTATTCAAATAATCAAAACTACTTGTTCTGTGACAAATTGATTTGAATTATTAAAATATTCAATTTTTAAATTGAAACATAATGTGATTTACGTTGTATTTAGTTAAAAGAATTGCGAAAGATTTTAAAAAAGAAAGAAAAAATATATAAAATTAAATAAAATATAAGTATATTTTATTTATCTATCGCTTATCATTTTCTTTTTTATTATACTTTTTGTTTTCTAAATTTCCCAATCAAACTGAAAAAGCGCAGTATTATGCTGACGCAAAAGGAAATTCGCATTTGCTTAGTTGGTGAATGTAGATTGTGTGGGCCATGTGAGTTGGCAAGGGAATGAAGATCGATTTAATGATTTGGTCTTTATTCAAATAATCAAAACTACTCGTTCTGAGAAAAATTGGTTTGAATTATTAAAATATCTAATTTTTAAATTGAAACATGATGTGATTTACACTGTATTTAGGCTTAGTTTGGCATAACACAAAAAAGTTAAAAAGTCAAAAAGTCACTATCCTATTTAAGTCACATCATCTCATTTAAATCACATCATCTCTCTACCACATCACTTCAAACTCAACCCATATTTCACGTTTTTTCGTAAAAAGTCAAAAAGTGCACTTATTTAGATCATCCCAGACAACCCTAGTTAAAAAAATTGCGAAGAAATTTAAAAAAAGAAAGAAAAAATATATAAAATAAAATCATATATAAATAAAAGAAAGAAAAAATATATAAAATAAAATTATATATAAATATATTTTATTTATTTATGATTTATTTATTTTTTTAATTTTTTTTTTTTAAAATGTTCTAATCAAACTTACAAAGCGCAGCATTGTGCTGACGCCAAAGGAAATCCGGCGCAAAAATTTCCCCTGCAGCCGACTTACAAAAACATGGAACAGGTAATAAATGGGATACAGTGGTCTCTCAGTGCCAATAAAAACACCTTAAATAACAAGAAAAAAGTGAGGGATAATTAAAGTTTTTTTCATAAAAATGATCATGAAAGATTTATAATCTTTGAATTATCTTAATTAGTGTATAGTGTATTATTTTAAGTGTAATTCAAGAATCACAAAACTTTTATGATTATTTTTATGAAAAGATTTTCATGACACCTATCATTACTGAAATAACAAATCAAACATAAAACAAATCCCACAAATAAAAACATTTTTAAATTTTTTGTCATTCTCTAGAAAGGGTAAAGTCTCTCTCTCTCTCTCTCTCTCTACACTATGCCCTGCAGGCCCAAATCGCAGCACTTGGTCGGTCGGTCATAAGTCGGTCATAAAAGGACGCCTTTGCTTCCAGAATTTTGTAAAATAATTTCAATTCGAACTTGGGACTCATTTCAGTCAACCATAAATACCCCATTTTTCCCCTCTCCCGATTTAAGTCCCCCACAGCACCCTCACTTCTAAAACCCGAAACACCTCTCTCTCTCTCTCTCTCTCTCTCTCTCAAAACCCATAACTTTGACATGTATACTCCATTGGTGTCCGAAAATTCACCATCCAAACAACAAGAAAATCAAGAAGTCCCCCACAAAACCCATCTCTCTCAAGCCCTCACAGAATCAAAATGCATAGCCAACATAGCTCTCCCAATGGTACTAACGGGCCTTTTACTATACTCTCGCTCCATGATCTCCATGCTCTTCCTCGGCCGCCTCGGCGACGACCTCTTCTTCCCGACTGTCTATAAGAGGGAAGTACTTGATGTTTCGACGAATCAATACTGCAAATTTAACAGCCCAACATTGACGATGTTTACATCGTCACTGTATTTGGCCGCCTTAGTAGCTTCCCTTGTAGCTTCAACGGTGACTCGCAAGTTGGGAAGGAAGTTGTCCATGCTTACCAGTGGAAGTCTCTTTTGTGCGGGTGCCATTGTAAATGGCTTTGGTCAAAATGTGCCAATGCTTATTTTTGGCCGTATGCTTCTTGGTTGCGGTATTGGATTTGCCAATCAGGTAAAAGCTTTTTGACTTCTCTCAGTTGATAAACCCTAAAGTTTAACTAATGATGAGTTAATTCATCTAATGATTTTTTTTTTAATTTTTTTTTTTGTGTGCGCGCTGCCACTTTATCTCTCAGAGATGGCTCCATATAAACATCGTGGTCGACTACTCAACATTGGTTTCCAAATGTCCATAACAATTGGTAACCTATCTGCTAACGTCCTAAACTACGTGTTTGCGATGATCAAGGGTGGTTGGGGACGGCGTTTGAGCTTGGGAGGAGTGGTTGTCCCCGCCCTAATATTCATCATTGCCTCTGTCACCCTCCCCGACACACCAAATGTGGAGTCACCCCATGTGTGAACACAAATGGTAATGGGAACACACTTGGCGGCTCACCAACCCAAGTTTGGCCACCAACCAAGTTTGGCCACCAACCACCATGCCAAGCCAAACTCTCACCTACTCCCTCCCCTATAAATGGAGGTGGAGAGGAGAGGTAAAATGAGAGAGAGAGAGAGCAAGAGAACCGTGAGAGAGAAAACCAAAGAGGGTGAGAGATGTGAGGCGGAAAGACCGTTTCTCTCGGTGTGAGCGAGGGAGACGGGAGAGTGGCTGTGTGAGGAGAGTGTGAGCTCCTCCTCTATTGTAATCTTTCTGTAATCTTCCCATTGGTATAGTGAAATCCGGTTACTCTCCCGTGGACGTAGGCATTGAGGCCGAACCACGTTAAATATTGTGTCTCCTTGTGCATGGGTGTGTTTTTCTGCTTGCATTGATTTCTATAAGGTCTTGGGCGGGATCCCGGATCCTAACAAGTGGTATCAGAGCCTCGTCGGTGGCGTTTCGGAACAAAAACAGTGGGTTCCTCGAAACTGCCCAGAAATCGGATTGCTCGAAATCAGGATTTGACCATACCAGGAGCAAAGTCTCGACGAGAGGAGTCCAGAAACATAAAGCAGAAGCCCAGGGGACACCTGACGCGCCTTCACGCGCCCCTAGAAGGTGGCGCGTGAGGCCCAGTCTCGCCACGGGCCTTCACGCACCGGGAGGAAGACGGCGCGTTGGTTCAGTCTCTGTCACGCGCTCCACGCGCGCGCAGGGTGGACGACGACTGAGGGGTGCGCGCGTACAGAGCGCGCGCAAGTGCCACGCGCGCCACGTGAGCGCCATGTGGCGCCACGTCAGCAGAGAGGGGCCAGTCAGCGGCCACGTCATCTGCCACGTCAGCAAAGGTGTTGACAGTCAACCAGAGGCAGGGAGGGATCCAGTGTTGCGCGGCAATGGTGCAGCCGCAGGGAGAAAGGATCAGGTGCTTCGCGGCTATGGTGCAGCCGCAGATCTGAAGCGTACAAAATGTTTTGGCTAGATCTAAGCCATTTGGAGTCCGTTTTTGGTGATCCAATAGTGCTTTCCGACTATTTGGAGTATTCCGGACACATCCGTACGGTCAGATTTTGGAGATGGAGTTTCTGTAAAAAGAAGGCAGATTAATGGGACGGACGGCATCAGGTGCAGTGGACGGAATATTTTGTTGGTACACAGAATATTCCCTGAACTTCTGAAAATTGCAATTTGGCCCAGAATTTTCAGAAAATTGTGGTGTGGCCCAGCTTTCGGGGATATTTTTCAGTGAAGTCCCCAGAAGTGCAGCGAAGCTAAACGGACCGCTCCGGACGCAACTGCGAGGTCAGAATAGTGAAATTCCGAATGGTTTGGAAAGATTGTCAAAACATGGGGGTTTGTCATCTTCAATACTCGAAGGAAGGTTGCCGGATATTGTGAAACGCTGCGGATTCACTGAAGAGGTTAGAATGGGTAGATTCTGACCAGATTGGACAACCAGGTACAACTCGAGATAGATCATTGAAGACCAGAGGAGATCAGGCTTGATCAAATGGCAGATCGAGGGAGATCAGGATTGGTCAGGGCGATCAGAGGATTGCAGACATGATTATCTCAAGATCAACAATGTCTAGGAAAGTTCTGTCAAAAAGACACTGTCTAAGGAGACTGGTTCTTAAGTGGGACCGGTTGTGACCCCACCAGTCTTTCCTGGGAACTTTCCTGGTTGTTGATGTCATTGGAGGATCTAGTTCAATCAGAAGAGAAGACCATTCATCGACGGATAGATGATTTGGCAACCAATACAGGCTCAGGGAAATACTGTGGCTGTTGGAGCTACTGTATACGAGTAGGTACTGATGGTATGTGGACGTGTAGAACAATAGTTGCAGAGGAGCATACTAAGCGCAGAAGCGCAAATGCAGACGTGCAGCAGTGCAAGGGTACGCTAGAGTGTCGTACAGAGGCGCAAGAAGAGTGTGTAGCAGCAGGTTGTTGAAAGTTCACAGGAACTTCCAGACAGAGAAATTAAGACAGATAAGACGCAAGGGTGCGCGCCAAGGAGTGGCAAGTTTTTTTTTCTCTATGGTGGTTTCTTTATGTTTGTGGCAGCGAACGCACCTCTTAAATGAAACAGAGTAGTTGCGGATCTCTCAGGCGAGCTCGAGCGCAGGAGGAGAGATGGAGCCACGATGAGCACTCAAGAGCCATGTGTGCGAGTACTATGCACGGAGTTGCATAGTGGTAACTTGTACAGACCGGTGGAAGTTGTCTTGGCAGAAGGGCTAACTGTCAAACATCAGTACGGACGTACAAGTGAGATAGAACCGAACATCAGGGATTGCAGCACAGACAACGGGCGTATGAGATCGCTGGGAAGTTGTTCTGAAGTGCAGAAAGCAAAGGCTGGTTGGTCAAGAAATAAGCTCCGAGCAAGGAAACTTAAGGATGTTGATGTGTCAAACTTTGAAGTTTTCTAGTTGCTCCCATGTTCACTATGCAAGGAAGTGCATAGTTGACGATGCTTTGACAGATGGAGCTACTGTCAATCATCAATCTACTGGACAACAAATCAGGGATTGCAAAGGCACAGACAACAAGCGTATGTGGAAACGCGCAGAGGTTGTTCAGAAGTGCAGAGGGCAAAGGCTGATAGTTCAGAGGAAAAGCTCCGAGCAAAGAAGACAGAGGACGTTGATGGGATACACAACGAGTTGTCTATTGCTCCAATGACTGGTCCTGCGAGATAAGGCATGACAGTCAAGGGCATCTCAGCAGGGGGTGCAGGACATCCAAGCAGGGGGTGTCAGATATCTTGGTTACGCAAGTTCAAGCATAGCGTCTCAGTGAAGGCATCCAAGACAGAAGCATGGAAGAGATCTGTAGGAGATGGGAGCACAGGCTCTCTCCAAATCAGAGAGTAGTGTGAGTTGAGTTGAGGATGTAGGATTCCCTCCTCCTCTTGTATCTCTGGTGTATTATCTCTAGCTTCAAGGGAGTGCAAGCATCTCAGTGAGGAGATGCAGACTATGCTGAAGACATCCGAGACAGGAAGCGTGGAAAAGATCTGTGGGAGATAGGAGCAGAGACTCTCTCCAAATCAGAGAGTAGTGTGAGTTGAGGATGTAGGATTCCCTCCTCCTCTTGTATCTCTGGTGTATTATCTCTAGCTTTCAGGGGATGCAGAGTCTCAGTGAAGAGATGAAGACTATGTTGAATTTGGGCGCAACAAGATTAGCAGCAGTGTGTGCAGTGGTTCACCTCACATGGGTTGAGGGGGTGATTTGTGGAGTCACCCCATGTGTGAACACAAATGGTAATGGGAACACACTTGGCGGCTCACCAACCGGCGGCTCACCAACCCAAGTTTGGCCACCAACCACCATGCCAAGCCAAACTCTCACCTACTCCCTCCCCTATAAATGGAGGTGGAGAGGAGAGGCAAAATGAGAGAGAGAGAGAGCAAGAGAACCGTGAGAGAGAAAACCAAAGAGGGTGAGAGATGTGAGGCGGAAAGACCGTTTCTCTCGGTGTGAGCGAGGGAGACGGGAGAGTGGCTGTGTGAGGAGAGTGTGAGCTCCTCCTCTATTGTAATCTTTCTGTAATCTTCCCATTGGTATAGTGAAATCCGGTTACTCTCCCGTGGACGTAGGCATTGAGGCCGAACCACGTTAAATATTGTGTCTCCTTGTGCATGGGTGTGTTTTTCTGCTTGCATTGATTTCTATAAGGTCTTGGGCGGGATCCCGGATCCCAACACCAAACTCATTGATCGAGCGTGGCAAACACGAAGAAGCTAAAAGAAGACTTCAAATAATCCGTGGCGTTGCCAATGTTGATGAAGAGTTGGATGATTTGGTCATAGCAAGTGATAATTCAAAGAAAGTAGAACACCCATGGCTTAACCTCTTAAAGAGAAAGTACAGACCCCATTTGATATTTGCCCTTTTCATTCCTTTCTTTCAGCAACTCTCAGGCATGAACGTTATCATGTTTTATGCTCCGGTTTTATTCAAAACAATCGGTTTTGGAGATACTGCTTCTCTTATGTCCGCTGTGATCACCGGTCTTGTGAATTGTTTGGCCACCATTGTTTCAATTGTTTGTGTGGATAAGTTGGGAAGAAGAATATTGTTCTTTTGGGGTGGAACTCAGATGTTTATTTCTCAGGTAAATTTATATCTTGTTTTGTTTATATGAACTATTTTTAAAATTATTTATTGTTGTTTAATCGTTTCCTATTATTCTTTAGATTCTCCAAAATATGTTTAGATTCTTCAAACTTGTGCAATTCACCCCAAATATGTTTATATATTTGTTGGTGAGACCCATTTTTAGAAAATCCAATTTATCCTTCTTTCTATATATTATGTATTTAATTTCTATATGTTTTATTGTTACTTATTCATTTTTTTTTTCCCTGCACACATGCCTAGGTTGTTATGGCAGTTGCAATTGGTTTAAAATTCGGAATACAAGGGAACCCAACCGAATTGCCCAGGTGGTATGCAGGTGGTGTGGTGGCATTCATTTGTCTATTCGTGGCGGGTTTTGCATGGTCATGGGGCCCTCCCGGATGGTTGGTGCCTAGTGAAATCTTCCCCCTTGAAATCCGATCTGCAGCTCAGAGTATCAATGTGTCGACAAACATGCTTTTCACATTTTTCATAGCTCAGTTCTTCTTACCAATGCTGTGCAGCTTCAAGTTCGGTCTGTTCATATTTTTCGGTTTTTTTGTGGCGGTGATGACTGTTTTTATATACTTGTTTTTGCCTGAGACAAAGAATATCCCAATTGAAGAGATGAATCAAGTGTGGGCTAAGCATTGGTATTGGAAAAGATTTGTTACTGATACTACTGATCAAAGTTATGGTAGAGGAGGCATTGAGATGGGCAAGGGAGACCAGTCTTGAAGTGAGTGTGAATATATTTGCTTGATTAGGGTGTGCAATGAACAAAGAATTAATGGGGCATGAAGCTATCCAATAATTTTGCGGGATGTTGACAATCTTTTAGATTGATTTTGGGTTTTTTAATATTGGTAGTTGTTCATACACTAAGTTGTTTCAAGTGTCTAGAACCTTATGTTTTGATTTTTTACTTTCCCGTCTTAGTTATAAACAATTGTTTTTTGATTTTCCTACTGAGATTTCAATAGTTTGCTAAATTTTTTGAGTTGTAGATTCACTTGATGGGATTGTTTTTTGATTTTCCTACGGAGATTTCAATAGTTTGCTAAAATTTTTGAGTTGTAGATTCACTTGATGGGTTTTTCCTAAACAAAATAATCTGCAAGTAAAATTTTCATACGTGAAATTTTAACTAAATTGATGTAGTAGTGACATTCCTAAACAGAGCAACTGTACACACGGTTTTATATGGAATTTGATGATAAATAATAGTCTGGGTGTAGGGTCATGGGCCTAAGCATCAGCATATCAGTCTAGCTGCTCTGTGGTATGCTGTAGACCCAACTCAAGCTTCAGAACTTCTTGGAAAGCATAGTTTGTTAAGTGAGACTGCTGCTGTGTTCCAATTCTGGAAAGCAAAGCTTGGCTGCTGTGTTTTTATGCTGTTGCCTTTTTCTTTTTTCTTTCTCATCTCCTCTCTTTTGTTGGTTTCTTACCAACTGGCGCGTGGTGCTTTCTAGCGCCAACGGCCTCTTTATTGTTGTAATCTTTCTCACCTATTGGTTGCATCAATAAAGATTTTCTTTGCTGATCAAAAAAAATAATACTTTTCATTATTAAAATTACAAACTACAATGATAGATTTTTGTGTAAAATGCATCATTAGCCCCTATAGTTTTAATTTGAATAATTTAAACTCTACATTGCAAAATTATAAGAACCAAAATAGAATTCAAAATAAACTATATAGACTACCGGTGTATTGAAAAAAAATAAATTGGTGATTCCTATAATTTCTTTTGAATTTTGAATTTTCAGTCCCCCTCCATTTTTGCGTATGTTATTATTCTGTTTAAAATTCTAACAATAAGTGATAGAGAGATGACATTACAATAAAATTGCTGAAATTAAATTTATGAGGACTAAAGTGAAACTACACTTAAAATAGAGGGACCAGTAAGTGTAATTTATTCTAAATTTTTAGTTTTCACTTTCAAAGGAAATGCATGGCTCTGTATATAAATTTTGTACAGAAAAATTTCATTGTATATTACCTTATTTATCTTTATGGCCTTCTGGAATTCGAGGCCTAGTCTCATGAAATAGCTGCATGGGCATGAAAATAGTTGTTTTGTTTGTAATGAATTTTTATTTATTTATTTATTTATTTATTTTTAGTGAATTACATGTGAGAATGAAAATTCTAATAAAATTATCATTTTATTTCACTTTCATTCTAATTTGAGTGAGCTAAATATTACCTTATAGAATAGTAGTTCAGTAAATAAGGAACAACGAAATAACTGTACAACAACAAAAATATATTAGATCATTTGAAAACTATATTTGAATTTGTCTCCTGTGTTTTCCCTATATTGCACTTGCCACTAACACTTGTAGCTATACAGATTTTACAAACCAGTAATACTACGTCTATAGAAAATTTACACAAAAAAGAAAAAGCATAATTCCTGTAATATATTTTATAGATAAATTTGGTTCTCGTGTCAGCCTAATTGATCACAATTGTTAATATTTTTTAGGGCAAATTACAGAAATGCGCGAAACCCCAGTAAAAGCCACCCCCAGTGACCCCCAGTGCCACGTGGCACTGCGGGATTGGAAGGAAAGAAAAAAAAAGAAAAAAAAAGAAAACTGGCCAATGGGGGAAGCCCACGTCACTGGGGGTCGACCCCCAGTGGGGGTGTGTAGCAAGGTTGGGGCAAATTATACTATCAGTCATTATATTTTATTCATTGTATCATTTTGGCTCCTACACTTTTAATTGACTTGATTTTGACCATTAATTTTAGATTTTGTGTCCATTTGGTCGAATTGATAATATTGTTAGTGCTTTTTAATAAAAATTATCACTAAATTGGTTGATGTTAACTTATTGAGTTTGGTGAGTTTATAATTTTGCTCTTAAAAATATGACACATGACACTTATATAAATATTTTTCATAAAGAAATGCTAAGAGTTGTAACCAATTGAACCAAATTGAGACAAGGTTATAAATTCAAGGTTAAAATCGAACTAATTGAAATTACAAGGATAAATGACACACGGACCAAAGTACAGAGATTACCGTCGTAATTTTTTCTATTTTTTAATGAAAAATATTCACATAAGTGGCATATGTCATGATTTTAGAGATTAAATTATAAATTCAGTGATTATTTTTTGTCAAAAATACTAATGGTGTTATTAATTGAACTAAATTGACACAAAATCTAAAATTAAGGGTAAAAAATTGAGCTAATTGAAAGTGTAAGAATCAAAATGAAATTGGATTACACTACAAGAAAAGTGGGTATAAAACACGGAACTTTTTGCGACGGCATGTATACCATCGCAAAAAGTGGTCTTTTGTGACGGCATATGAAGCCGTCTCAAATAATGTTTTCTGCGACGGCAGTTTCACCGTCGCTAATAAGCACACAACAAAAAGTCACTTAAATATGGAAGTATTTGCGACGGCACTGTTTACCGTAGCAAAAACTTTTTTTTTTAGACGGGAGAAATTTACCGTCGCAAATAGTGGACATTTGTGACGGGATATCTCTGTGGCAAAAAAAACCCTTATTAAAACGGCGTCGTTTTATAAATGGATTTGATCATTTGTGACGGTTTTTCCATGTCGTCGCAAATAGTACTGAAAAATTTCATCTCCCTCCTTCAGCCGAAATGGCGCTCGATCAAATTCCCTAAAATCCCTAGCACACCTTTCTCCCTCAAAACCTCCAAAATCCCTAACACCATTCTCCCTCAAAACCCCCAAAATCCCAAAATCCCCAAAATTCCTAAATCGAGTTCGTGTATCACAATCACAGAGACGAGTTCGATGACGATCTCTCTCCGTCTCTCGACGAGCGACGATGGTGACGGCTAGCGGTGTTCGAGTTCACCGACGATCACAGCGACGACGGCGAGTGTTCACCGACGATCTCTCTCTCGACGAGCGACGACGGCTAGCGGTGGTGCGGCGACGGCGTATTACGATCTCTCTCTCTTGCGCGAGCTCAGTCAATATGCTCTCTCTCTCTCGCGCACGCGCGCGCGAGCTCAATCAGGTAGGTGATGGATCTGCAAAATTTTCTCGTCTTTTTACTTTATGCCATATACCAAACCTGAAATATGTGTGTGTCACATGGTAGTGAAGAAAGAAATGGTGTGCACATTGCTTGCTTGTTGCTATGAAGTAACAAACAGTTGAATTAGCATACTTGAAAATTCATCTTTGAGTCAAGCAAGAGTGTTGAATGGAGAAGTATATTATCATGTGCTATATATATAAGAGCATATTAGCTCAAAATAAGTGAGGACTTACTTCAAAGATTCTGACAGACTAATGCACCCTTAACTTATTACTGTGACCTGTCCAACATTGGTTAGTTTCAAATTGATGAACATATTGTAAACCAACTACGAACTATCTGAGGATAGCATCTGGCCCAATAGCTCAGGCCCTTGGTTGTTTCCTCACTAATCGGGATTCGAAGCCCACCAATCCCCTCTTCCCTTAGGATAATTAATATGTGATATTATGTCTTGTAATTATATTTTGACCCTTACATTTGTTGTAATTATATTTTTTTCTAGGGCATATTTGTTTTGCATGTGAGATGTATATCTCCCAGTAAGTTTGCCTGAAGTAAATTAATAGTGGGAAACACATATGCATGTGGAAAATGACTGGCATTTAAATATATTTATATATATTGTTGAGAAGATTACAAAAGAAGTGAAGTGTGCATTTGAGGGAAATACAGATGATGGATAAGAGTTGGATTGATTTGCCAAATAGGATGTCAAGGGAATATATTAATGGGATTGATCAGTTCCTTGTGTTTACCTACACTAATAGGGTTGAAGGTTCGATGATTAGTTGTCCGTGTAGAAAATGTGAGAATCGATACCATCTTGTACGAGAGGGTGTATGGGAGCATCTGATTTTGAATGGTTTTTTAAAAAAGTACAAACATTGGATTAATCATGGAAAATCTTACGTATCTCTGTATGGTAATCGAGAGAATGAAACATTGGCTAATTTAGACATTGGGGACGATATGGTTGGAATGATACAAGGGGCTATGGGAAATCCACATGCCGTACAAGGAATTATATTTTATTTATCCGTATGGGAAATCCAGCTGCAGAACCTAATGGTTGGAATTATATTTTATTTATCTATTGCTTATCATTTTCTTTTTTATTTTAAACTTTTATTATCTAAATCTCCCAATCAAACTTAAGAAGCACAGCATTATGCTGACGCAAAAGGAAATCCGTGTTTGCTTAGTTGATGAATGTGGATTGCGTGGACCATGTGAGTTGGCAAGTGAATGAAGATCGATTTAATGATTTGACCTTTACTCAAATAATCAAAACAACTCGTTCTGTGACAAATTGATTTGAATTATTAAAATATCCAGTTTTTAAGTTGAAACATGATGTGATTTACGCTTGTATTTAGTTAAAAAATTGCGAAGGAATTTAAAAAACAAAAGAAAAAATATATAAAATTAAGTAAAATATAAATATATTTTATTTATCTATGGCCTATCATTTTCTTTTTTATTTTAATTTTTTTTTCTAAATCTCCCACTCAAAACTTAAGAAGCGCAGCATTATGCTGAGGCAGAAGGAAATCCGCGTTTGCTTAGTTAATGAATGTGGATTGCGTGGGCCATGTGAGTTGGCAAGTGAATGAAGATTGACTTAATGATTTGACCTTTATTCAAATAATCAAAACTACTCGTACTGCGACAAATCGATTTGAATTATTAAAATATCCAATTTTTAAATTGAAGTATGATGTGATTTACACTGTATTTGGTTAAAAAAATGGGAAGGAATTTAAAAAAAGAAAGAAAAAATATATAAAATTAAATAAAATATATTATATTTTATTTATCTATCGCTTATCATTTTCTTTTTTATTTTAAATTTTTTTTCTAAATCTACCAATCATACTTAAGAAGCGCAGCATTATGCTGAGGCAAAAGGAAATCCGTGTTTGCTTAGTCGATGAATGTAGATTGCGTGGGCCATGTGAGTTGGCAAGTGAATGAAGATCGATTTAATGATTTGGCCTTTATTCAAATAATCAAAACTACTCGTTTTGCGACAAATCGATTTGAATTATTAAAATACAAAGTTTTTAAATTGAAACATAATGTGATTTACCTGTATTTCGTGAAAAAAATTGTGAAGGAATTTAAAAAAGAAAGAAAAAAAATATATAAAATAAATAAAATATAAATATATTTTATTTATCTATCGCTTATCATTTTCTTTTTTATTTTAAATTTTTTTTCTACATCTCTCAATTAAACTTAAGAAGCACAGCATTATGCTGACGCAAAAGGAAATCCGCGTTTGTTTAGTTCATGAATGTGGATTGCGTGGGCCATCTGAGTTGGCAAGTGAATGAAAATTGATTTAATGATTTGGCCTTTATTCAAATAATCAAAATAACTCGTTCTGCGACAAATCGATTTAAATTATTAAAATACCAGTTTTTAAATTGAAACATGATATGATTTACGCTGTATTTGGTTAAAAAAATTGCGAAGGAATTTAAAAAAATAAAGAAAAAATATATAAAATTAAATAAAATATAAATATATTTTATTTATCTATCGCTTATCATTTTCTTTTTTATTTTAATTTTTTTTTTAAATTTCCCAATCAAACTTAAGAAGCGCAGCATTATGTTGACGCAAAAGGAAATCCATGTTTACTTAGTTGATGAATGTGGATTGCGTGGGCCATGTGAGTTGGCAAGTGAATGAAGATCGATATAATGATTTGGCTTTTATTCAAATAATCAAAACTACTTGTTCTTCGACAAATGGATTTAAATTATTAAAATACCTAGTTTTTAAATTGAAACATGATGTGATTTACGCTGTATTTGGTTAAAAATGTTGCGAAGGGATTTAAAAAAAGAACGAAAAAATATATACAATTAAATAAAATATAAATATATTTTATTTATCTATCTCTTATCATTTTCTTTTTTATTTTATTTTTTTTTTCTGAATATCCCAACCAAACTTAAGAAACGCAGCCTTATGCTGAGGCAAAAGAAATCCGCGTTTGCTTAGTTGAAGAATGTGGATTGTGTGGGCCGTGTGAGTTAGCAAGTGATTGAAAATCGATTTAATGATTTGGCCTTTATTCAAGTAATCAAAACTACTGGTTCTGCGACAAATTGATTTGAATTATTAAAATACCCAGTTTTTAAATTGGAACATGATGTGATTTACGCTGTATTTGGTTAAAAAAATTGCAAAGGAATTTAAAAAAAGAAAGAAAAAAAATATAAAATTAAATAAAATATAAATATATTGTATTTATCTATCGCTTATCATTTTCTTTTTTATTTTAATTTTTTTTTCTAAATCTACCAATCATACTTAAGAAGCGCAACATTAAGTGAGGCAAAAGGAAATCCGCGTTTGCTTAGTTGATGAATGTGGTTTGCGTGGGCCATGTGAGTTGTCAAGTGAATGAAGATTGACATAAAGATTTGGCTTTTATTCAAATAATCAAAACTACTCGTTCTATGACAAATGGATTTGAATTATTAAAATACCCAGTTTTTAAACTGAAACATGATGTGATTTACGCTATACTTTGTTAAAAAAATTGCGAAGGAATTTAAAAAAAGAAAGAAAAAAATATAAAATTAAATAAAATATAAATATATTTTATTTCTCTATCGCTCATCATTTTCTTTTTTATTTTAAATTTTTTTTTCCAAATCTCCCAATCAAACTTAAGAAGTGCAGCATTATGCTGAGGCAAAAGGAAATCCACGTTTGCCTAGTTGATGAATGTCGATTGCGTGGGCCATGTGAGTTGGCAAGTGAATGAAGATCGATTCAATGATTTGGCCTTTATTCAAATAATCAAAACTACTCGTTCTGAGACAAATCGGTTTGAATTATTAAAACACCCAGTTTTTAAACTGAAACATGATGTGATTTACGCTGTATTTGGTTAAAAAAATTGCGAAGGAATTTAAAAAAAGAAAGAAAAAATATATAAAATTAAATAAAATATAAATATACTTTATTTATCTATCGCCTATCATTGTCTTTTTTATTTTAATTTTTTTTTCTAAATCTCCTAATCAAACTTAAGAAGCACAGCATTATATTGACACAAAAGGAAATCCTCGTTTGCTTAGTTGATGAATGTTCATTGCGTGGGCCAAGTGAGTTGGCAAGTTAATGAAGATCGATTTAATGATTTGGCCTTTATTCAAATAATCAAAATAACTCGTTCTGCGACAAATGGATTTGAATTATTAAAATACATAGTTTAAAAATTGAAACATGATGTGATTTACGCTGTATTTAGTTAAAAAATGCAAAGTAATTTAAAAAAAGAAAGAAAAAATATATAATAAAATAAAATATAAATATATAAAATTAAATAAAATATAGATATATTTTATTTATCTATCGCTTATCATTGTCTTTTTTACTTAAATTTTTTTTTCTAAAACTTCCAATTAAACTTAAGAAGCGTAGCATTATGGTGACGCAAAAGGAAATCTACGTTTGCTTAGTTAATGAATGTGGATTGCGTGGGCCATGTGAGTTGGGAAGTGAATGAAGATCGATTTAATGATTTGGCCTTTATTCAAATAATCAAAACTACTCGTTCTGCGACAAATCGATTTGAATTATTAAAATACATAGTTTTTAAATTGAAACATGACGTGATTTACACTGTATTTAGTTAAAAAAATTGCGAAGAAATTTTAAAAAAGAAAGAAAAAATATATAAAATTAAATAAAATATAAATATATTTTATTTTTCTATTGCTTATCATTTTTTTTTAATTTTAAACTTTTTTTATCTAAATCTCCCAATCAAACTTAAGAAGCACACATTATGCTGACGCAAAAGGAAATCCGTGTTTGCTTAGTTGATGAATGTGGATTGCGTGGACCATGTGAGTTGAAAAGTGAATGAAGATCGATTTAATGATTTGGCCTTTATTCAAATAATCAAAACAACTCGTTCTGCGACAAATTGATTTGAATTATTAAAATATCCAGATTTTAAGTTGAAACATGATGTGATTTACGTTGTATTTAGTTAAAAAAATTGCGAAGGAATTTAAAAAAACGAAAGAAAAAATATATAAAATTAAATAAAATATAATATATTTTATTTATCTATGGCCTATCATTTTCTTTTTTATTTTAATTTTTTTTTCTAAATCTCCCACTCAAAACTTAAGAAGCGCAGCATTATGCTGAGGCAAAAGGAAATCCGCGTTTGCTTAGTTGATGAATGTGGATTGCGTGGGCCATGTGAGTTGGCAAGTGAATGAAGATTTACTTAATGATTTGGCCTTTATTCAAATAATCAAAACTACTCGTACTGCGACAAATCGATTTGAATTATTAAAATATCCAATTTTTAAATTAAGCATGATGTGATTTACACTGTATTTGGTTAAAAAAATTGCGAAAGAATTTAAAAAAAGAAAGAAAAAATATATAAAATTAAATAAAATATACTATATTTTATTTATCTATCGCTTATCATTTTTTTTTTATTTTAATTTTTTTTTCTAAATCTACCAATCATACTTAAGATGCACAACATTATGCTGAGGCAAAAGGAAATCCGCGTTTGCTTAGTCGATGATATAGATTGCGTGGGTCATGTGAGTTGGCAAGTGAATGAAGATCGGTTTAATGATTTGGCCTTTATTCAAATAATCAAAATTACTCGTTTTGCGACAATTCGATTTGAATTATTAAAATATAAAGTTTTTAAATTGAAACATGATGTGATTTACACTGTATTTGGTTAAAAAAATTGTGAAGGAATTTTAGAAAAGAAAGAAAAAAAATATAAAATTAAATAAAATATAAATATATTTTATTTATCTATCGTTTATCATTTTTTTTTTATTTTAATTTTTTTTTCTACATCTCCCAATCAAACTTAAGAAGCATAGCATTATGCTGATGCAAAACGAAATCCGCGTTTGTTTAGTTCATGAATGTGGATTGCGTGGGCCATCTGAGTTGGCAAGTGAATGAAAATTGATTTAATGATTTAGCCTTTATTCAAATAATCAAAACAACTCGTTCTGCGACAAATCGATTTAAATTATTAAAATACCCAGTTTTTAAATTGAAACATGATGTGATTTACGCGGTATTTGGTTAAAAAAATTGCGAAGGAATTTAAAAAAATAAAGAAAAAATATATAAAATTAAATAAAATATAAATATATTTTATTTATCTATCGTTTATCATTTTCTTTTTTATTTTAAATTTTTTTTTCCAAATCTCCCAATCAAACTTAAGAAGTGCAGCATTATGCTGAGGCAAAAGGAAATCCACGTTTGCCTAGTTGATGAATGTCGATTGCGTGGGCCATGTGAGTTGGCAAGTGAATGAAGATCGATTCAATGATTTGGCCTTTATTCAAATAATCAAAACTACTCGTTCTGAGACAAATCGGTTTGAATTATTAAAACACCCAGTTTTTAAATTGAAACATGATATGATTTACGCTGTATTTGGTTAAAAAAATTGCGAAGGAATTTAAAAAAGAAAGAAAAAATATATAAAATTAAATAAAATATAAATATACTTTATTTATCTATCGTTTATCATTGTCTTTTTCATTTTAAATTTTTTTTCTAAATCTCCTAATCAAACTTAAGAAGCACAACATTATATTGACACAAAAGGAAATCCGCATTTGTTTAGTTGATGAATGTGAATTGTGTGGGCTATGTGAGTTGGCAAGTTAATGAAGATCGATTTAATAATTTGGCCTTTATTCAAATAATCAAAATAACTCGTTCTGCGACAAATGGATTTGAATTATTAAAATACCTAGTTTATAAATTGAAACATGATGTGATTTACGCTGTATTTAGTTAAAAAAATTGCAAAGGAATTTAAAAAAAGAAAGAAAAAATATATATAATAAAATAAAATATAAATATATAAAATTAAATAAAATATAGATATATTTTATTTATCTATCGCTTATCATTGTCTTTTTTACTTAAATTTTTTTTTCTAAAACTTCCAATTAAACTTAAGAAGCGTAGCATTATGGTGACGCAAAAGGAAATCTACGTTTGCTTAGTTAATGAATGTGGATTGCGTGGGCCATGTGAGTTGGGAAGTGAATGAAGATCGATTTAATGATTTGGCCTTTATTCAAATAATCAAAACTACTCGTTCTGCGACAAATCGATTTGAATTATTAAAATACATAGTTTTTAAATTGAAACATGACGTGATTTACACTGTATTTAGTTAAAAAAATTGCGAAGAAATTTTAAAAAAGAAAGAAAAAATATATAAAATTAAATAAAATATAAATATATTTTATTTTTCTATTGCTTATCATTTTTTTTTAATTTTAAACTTTTTTTATCTAAATCTCCCAATCAAACTTAAGAAGCACAACATTATGCTGACGCAAAAGGAAATCCGTGTTTGCTTAGTTGATGAATGTGGATTGCGTGGACCATGTGAGTTGAAAAGTGAATGAAGATCGATTTAATGATTTGGCCTTTATTCAAATAATCAAAACAACTCGTTCTGCGACAAATTGATTTGAATTATTAAAATATCCAGATTTTAAGTTGAAACATGATGTGATTTACGTTGTATTTAGTTAAAAAAATTGCGAAGGAATTTAAAAAAACGAAAGAAAAAATATATAAAATTAAGTAAAATATAAATATATTTTATTTATCTATGGCCTATCATTTTCTTTTTTATTTTAATTTTTTTTTCTAAATCTCCCACTCAAAACTTAAGAAGCGCAGCATTATGCTGAGGCAAAAGGAAATCCGCGTTTGCTTAGTTGATGAATGTGGATTGCGTGGGCCATGTGAGTTGGCAAGTGAATGAAGATTTACTTAATGATTTGGCCTTTATTCAAATAATCAAAACTACTCGTACTGCGACAAATCGATTTGAATTATTAAAATATCCAATTTTTAAATTAAGCATGATGTGATTTACACTGTATTTGGTTAAAAAAATTGCGAAAGAATTTAAAAAAAGAAAGAAAAAATATATAAAATTAAATAAAATATATATATTTTATTTATCTATCGCTTATCATTTTCTTTTTTATTTTAATTTTTTTTTCTAAATCTACCAATCATACTTAAGATGCACAACATTATGCTGAGGCAAAAGGAAATCCGCGTTTGCTTAGTCGATGATATAGATTGCGTGGGTCATGTGAGTTGGCAAGTGAATGAAGATCGGTTTAATGATTTGGCCTTTATTCAAATAATCAAAATTACTCGTTTTGCGACAATTCGATTTGAATTATTAAAATATAAAGTTTTTAAATTGAAACATGATGTGATTTACACTGTATTTGGTTAAAAAAATTGTGAAGGAATTTTAGAAAAGAAAGAAAAAAAATATAAAATTAAATAAAATATAAATATATTTTATTTATCTATCGTTTATCATTTTCTTTTTTATTTTAATTTTTTTTTCTACATCTCCCAATCAAACTTAAGAAGCATAGCATTATGCTGATGCAAAACGAAATCCGCATTTGTTTAGTTCATGAATGTGGATTGCGTGGGCCATCTGAGTTGGCAAGTAAATGAAAATTGATTTAATGATTTAGCCTTTATTCAAATAATCAAAATAACTCGTTCTGTGACAAATCGATTTAAATTATTAAAATACCCAGTTTTTAAATTGAAACATGATGTGATTTACGCGGTATTTGGTTAAAAAAATTGCGAAGGAATTTAAAAAAATAAAGAAAAAATATAAAATTAAATAAAATATAAATATATTTTATTTATCTATCGTTTATCATTTTCTTTTTTATTTTAAATTTTTTTTAAAAAATTTCCCAATCAAATTTAAGAAGCACAGCATTATGTTGACGTAAAAGGCAATCCACGTTTACTTAGTTGATGAATGTGGATTGCGTGGGCCATGTGAGTTGGCAAGTGAATGAAGATCGATATAATAATTTGGCTTTTATTCAAATAATCAAAACTACTTGTTCTTCGACAAATGGATTTGAATTAATGATTTAAAAAAAGAACGAAAAAATATATACAATTAAATAAAATATAAATATATTTTATTTATCTATCGCTTATCATTTTCTTTTTTATTTAAATTTTTTTTTCTGAATATCCAAACCAAACTTAAGAAGCGCAGCCTTATGCTGAGGCAAAAGGAAATCCGCGTTTGCTTAGTTGAAGAATGTGGATTGTGTGGGCCATGTGAGTTAGCAAGTGATTGAACATCGATTTAATGATTTGGCCTTTATTCAAGTAATCAAAACTACTGGTTCTGCGACAAATCGATTGTAATTATTAAAATACCCAATTTTTTAAATTGGAACATGATGTGATTAACGCTGTATTTGGTTAAAAAAATTGCAAAGGAATTTAAAAAAAGAAAGAAAAAAAATATAAAATTAAATAAAATATAAATATATTGTATTTATCTATCGCTTATCATTTTCTTTTTATTTCAAATTTTTTTTCTAAACCTACCAATCATACTTAAGAAGCGCAACATTATGCTGAGGCAAAAGGAAATCTGCATTTGCTTTGTTGATGAATGTGGATTGTGTAACGCCCTCAAAATAATGACATTAAAACCCATCAACTTAGACATGCATTGATATAAAAGATAAATATCTTCTATTCATCTGTCACGACCCAAACCTGCCCCTATGGGTTTAGCACCGTAACCGGCCAGTAATCTGAGATTACCGAAGGCCTACTGAACAGTAATACAGAGTACAGGGGCTTGGCGGAAGCCAAAACAGTAAATAAACAATGTCCAATGAGCTGTGACAGTCTGTATGCCAAAAAGATTTTTCATACATTTATACAGAACAGTATACAAAACATTTACAACATTCAGAACAGGGATCAAGCCCCTATTAACCAGTACAGTGCAGTCTATACAGTCTATACAGTAAACGAAACCGTACAGGAGGGGGGACACTAAACACCCCTAGCCTTAGCTTGGCAGGCTCGGAACCTCGCAGTGAGGCACAGTGGTTGGCTTGACAAAACTGGAGTTTACCCCCGACGTTTCTAGCATTGGTCCGGTGCCTGTACACCAACATATATATATATGAGCAGTGAGCTAAAGCCCAGTGAATAACATAATGCGTAAAGAAGTTTAGAATGGATGTCCTTACAGTAATGAAAACAGTTCATTAAATCAGTCTTTCAGTCAATCAGTCATATGTGGTACATCCATTAGCATAACAGTACAGTAAGCAGTAGGTCTTAAAGACCGAACAGTAATGATGGCCGTCAATCAGTAAACAGTAGTGGTTCCACGAGGGAACCGACAGAGATCTCTGTAACAGTAACAGTAAGCAGTAGGTGCTAAGGATGCCACAGTACAGTTCAGAATATAGGACACACATTCATTCAGTAAAGAATATCAGTTCAGTAAATAGTTCAGTTCAGTATTCAGAAGATAATCATTTTGAACATATCTTTACACAATTGTTACTCACAGAGTTCTGGGCTACAATGAACTAGAGCGTCTCCTCGGAAAGCCAACCCTACACAGTTTACAGATTGAACACACTAAGCTATACAGTTGGGAAAGATAATAACTTAATCCCTAATTTGACTCGGTGTGTTCTACATCTATATCCTCATTAAGATGCCTTAAACTAGGCCTAAGAATGCCTAGGATGGAATGAGGATGCAAAGATGCACTTAGAAAACACTTTACAAAATTTGCTGAAAACAGGGGTCTCAATCGAGCGAGGATTCCTTCGCTCGAGCGGACATGCAGACAAAGGAGCTCCGCTCGAGCGTGGATATCATCGCTCGAGCGGACTGCGTGCTACAATAAAAATACTGGATGCTCAGAATTTACGCTCGATGCTCACTCGAGCGTGAGACACAGCTCTTCGCTCGAGCGTAGGTCCCTTCGCTCGAGCGTACGCCTGCGCGCACCAAGATTCTGAGAGCTTGAAATTTACGCTCGAGCCAACATTCCTTCGCTCGAGCGGCGCTCAGAGTAAACGGTGGTCGCTCGAGCGTAGAATCCTTCGCTCGAGCGTAGAAGCCAAATTCTGGAATTTCCAGATTTGCCTCCCAAGCTCAAACCAAGCATTCCTTAGCTCAAAACTCGACCTCTTGGGCCTAATTTCTGGAAAACACATTTAAACTCAATATACAAGAAGTTTCAAAGCTCAATTTGAGAAATCAAAGCCCAAGGGTGAGTTAATTAAATCCAAATTCAAACCCATTTCCATGAACATGATCCAAACATGACATGCATGAACTTTAAACAACTTCCCTGCTTCAAAACATGCTCTAATGAGCTCATTCTTTGCAAAACAAGTTGAAAACATGGACTTAAGCTTAATTATGAACATGCATATGACAATTTGCCATGAAATCAACTCAAAATTCATCAATACAAACATGCATGCATGATTCTAGCTACAATACAACATTACAAGCCATATCTTGGCTCTAATCTTCAATATTCTTCTCAAACATGCAAGGAGTGACTTAAATCAAAAGCAAGAGGGCAAGAACTCTACCTTAAGTCTTGTAGTTCAAGCCTAGAAGCTCAATATAGCAATTCTCTAACAAAATCTCTAAGTCTCCAAGCAAATAAAAAACAAATCAAGAAGAAAACACAACTTCCTCACTTTCTCTCTCTCTAGATCGGCAATAACAAGGGAATGAAGCTGATGAAATGTTGGTCTAAGAGTATACAAGTCTCAAATGTGGTCTTAGATAGTGGCCACTAGATGGCATGATTGTAATTAAAGCCAACCTATGCAATTTAACATATTTTACTCTAGTTTAATCTAGTTTAATCATACCAAATAAATTTTCAGATAAATACACCATAAAATCACATTATTTCTACTGATCATAGAACACTAATCGATTTCCGGTTCGGCCGCCGATAAGGCCTTCAATTAACAGTTTAAACATAACAACATGAACAGATAATCAAATAATCAAACAGATAGAATGCAAATTAACATATATGCTCAGTCAATTCAGTTCCAGTTTTCGGTCAGTCGGTTCAGTAATCCAGTCAGTTCAATTACCAATCATAATCATTCTCAGTTCAGCAGTAATCAGTAATCAATCGGTGATCAGTGATGAGGGTTATTACATCATCAGAGTAGTTTATTACAATGAGTATTACATGTTAACAACAAAAGCAAATGCCTTACGGGCTTACAGCTTTCCAAGTTAACACTTGGTTACAAAAAGGGAGAGTACTAACTCAAATACACATTAAGCCCTTGGCTTGAATTTACATGTAATACATCCAAAAGATAACAAAATGACAAAAGCCTATCTGTCTCTAGCCTCCCAAGCTATTTCCTTGGAGTGGCATGCTACCTGTACCTGAAAATGATGTCCCATTGTAACAACCCTCGTCTTGATTACCGTTAAACTACTGAATTTGCTACTGATTACTGCTAAATTGAATTGATAATGACTGATGATCGAATTAACTGAAGTACTGAATAAACTGATTGAAATCGGAACTGAAATTGAATAAGTTTATTTGTTGAATTGCATATTGCATCTGTTTGATTGATTGGTTACCTGCTTGAATTTATGTGTTTAAACTGCTAATTGAAGGCCTTATCGGCGGCCGAATTAGGAACCGTTTAGAGTTTTGGGATCAGTAGTATATTTGTGATTTAATGGTATATTTATTTAAAATTGATTAGGATTGATTAAATTAGATTAAATAAAGCCAATTAAGGAGTTGGTCGAAATTTCAACTTTGCCATTGAGTGGGGCATTTGTTTATTCATGTTTGAGACTTGCATTTCACTTGAACAACTTCATTTCTTCAACCATTCCTCTTGCTCTAGCCGACCAAGAAGAGACTTAGAGAGAGAGTGAGAGATTTGAACTCAACTTTGGGGATTTAGCTTGAATCTTGTAGATTTGGAGTGTAACTTGCTAAATTGAGCTTGCAAGATTTGTAATTGAGACTTAGGTAAGGGATTTCACCATCTTCTTGTTGTCTTGAGCTTCTTCTTGCATGTTCTAGGCTCCATTGTAGGATTAAACCATGATTTAGTGCTAAGAGGTTGAATTATGCTTGAATTCATGCATGCATGGCCATATTGGTGCATTTTGAAGTTGAATTCATGGTAGATTGTACATGCATGCTCATGATCATATCAAAGTCCATGTTTTCATTTGTTTTCCAACTATTGAGCTCATTAGAGCAAGATTTGAAGCTTGATTTTGGTTTAAAGCTCATGCATTGCATGTTTTAATTGATTCTTGAAAATGGGTTTGAATGTTGGATTAAATTGACTCACCTTTGGGGCTTGAATTCACAAATTGGCTTTTGAAACTTGTTATTCATTGTTTTGGGATGTATTTTCCAAAATTTGGGCCCAAGAGGTTGAGTTTTGGGTTGTTGAATGCTTGGTTCGAACTTGGGAGACAAATCTGGAAATTCTAGATTTGGCTTCCTCGCTCGAGTGAAGATTCCTCGCTCGAGCGAGCACCTTTGTCCAGGGCTCCGCTCGAGCGACCATCGCGCGTAAAATTTCTGCATCCAGTACTTTTGCATTTTTTCTTCAGCTCGCTCGAGCGAGCATCGAGCGAGCATCGCGCGAGAAAATCCAGCAACCAGTACTTTTACTGTTCATCAGACCGCTCGAGCGAAGGATTGTTCGCTCGAGCGAACCCTTTGATTTTGGAAGCTCGCTCGAGCGAAGAAGGCTCGCTCGAGCGAAGCGCCTATTTTCAGCAACTTTTGAAAAAATGCCTTCCAACTGTATTTTTGCATCCTCATCTCATCCTAGGCATTCTTAGGCCTAGTTTAAGACATCTTAATGAGGATTTAGGCATAGAACCACACCGAGGAAATTTAGGGATTTAATTACCATCCTTCCCGACTGTGAAACTTAGTGTGTGTTCTATTTGTTAACTGTTTAGGGTTGGCTCTCGGGGACGCGCTCTAGCTGCTATTAGCCCAATCTCTGTGAGTAACAATTGTGTAAAGATATGTTCAAAATGACTATCTTTTGAATACTAAACTGAACTGTTTACTGTACTGATATTATTTACTGAATGAATGTATGTCCTTTATTTCTGAACTATACTGTGGCATCCTTAGCACCTACTGTTATTGTTACTGTTACAGAGATCTCTGTCGGTTCCCTTGTGGAACCATACTGTTTACTGAATGACTGGCCATCATTACTGTTCGGTCTTTAAGACCTACTGTATACTGCTATGCTAATGGATGTACCACATATGATTGAATGACTGTTCTGTCTGAAAGACTGAAATACTGTTTAAATGAACTGTTTTCATTACTGTAAGGACATTTCATTCATAACCTCTTTACGCTTTATGTTATTCACTGGGCTTTAGCTCACTGTTTATATATATATGTAGGTTCTCAGCAGCCAGACCAGAGCTAGGAGCGTGGGATTGGTCCCCGGTTTTGTCAAGCCAGCCTATGTGCCTCACTGTGAGGTTCCGTGTTGCCATGTTATGGCTTTAGGGATTTTGTTTTGGGTTTTCCCATCGGTCTCCTCACTGTTTTGTATCACTGTATAGACCGCTTACTGTTCTACTGTACTGTTATCGAGGGATTAAGTCCTCGTACTGAATGATTGTGTATGATTGTATAGACTGTACTGTTTTGAACCGTATGAATGCATAAAAAATGTTTTTTTTTGCATACAGACGTACACAGCTCAATGGACACTAGTTACTTATTGTATTGGCTTCCGCCAGGCCCTGTACTCTGTTTAACTGTATTACTGTTCAGCAGGCCTTCGGTAATCTCGGATTACTGGCTGGTTACGGTGCTAAACCCATAGGGCCGGGTTTGGGTCGTGACAGAGTGGTATCAGAGCGATACTTATCACGAGTTATACCGCACACACGTGTCCAAATGAGCTATAGGGTGTCTTAGAAAAGTAATTAGGGCATCTCATGAATTTGAAAAGTGTGTGCTTATGACTGACTGATTAAGTGTTAAAATGTTAAACCGCTTATAATGATAACTGTTATAACTGCTTATGATTGAAACTGTTATAACTGTTTATAGAAAAATGGATAATGCAAATGCTGCTAATGAACCTGAATCATCTGAGGCTAGAATGGCCAGACTTGAACTAATGATGGGACTGATAATTGAAAGACTAGATCAATAACAGAATCAGTAACCCCCACCTCCTCCTCTGGTACAGCCGGACCAAAATGTGAATGTGCAAAATGTGAATGCAAATGAGGGGGATATTATTGCACTGACTCATAAATTCAGCAAGTTGAAACCGCCATCCTTTCAGGGAGGCCTTGAACCATTGAAGGCTGAAGCATGGGTTTTGGAGACTGAGAAATTGTTTGAAGTGTTTCCGTGTTCGGAGGCCAACAAAGTACTGTTAGCTACCTTCACCTTACAAGAAGAGGCGAGAAGGTGGTGGATGCTTACTCGTGATGATAATACAGTTATGACTTGGGCTCAGTTTAAAGTAGCCTTCTTCGAAAAGTACTTCCCTCAGTGTGTTAGGGACAGGAAGGTCACTGAATTTGAACAGTTAAAACAGGGCACCATGTCAGTTGCGGAATATGAAACAAAGTTTACCAGACTTGCTCGATATGCACTACATATGGTGGATACTGAATACAAGAAGGCCAGGAGATTTGAAGGCGGCCTGAATGTTGCTATCCTTGACCGAGTCAACATGTTGAAATTGCCAACTTATGTGGGTGTTCTTGACAGGGCCTTGATGGCCGAATCAAATATTGAAGCACTGAAAACTGAAACACCAACAACTGAATGGCATGGTAAAAGGCATGGTTTCAAGTTTAAGAAAGGCAAGCATAACTCTGCAAACAAGAAACAGAATACGGGGTCAACAACTAGCCCCAGCCAAGGGAGTGGATTCATTCCACCCTGCTCCGTGTGTGGCAACAAGCACAAAAGGGTTTGCTATCAGATTTCTGGAGCTTGTTTCAGGTGTGGCAAGGTGGGCCACAGAATTAAAGACTGCCCTTCGGCTCCACCAGTTAGTGGTAAAGCTACACCGAACGCAACAGCATCAAATGTAGCACCGAAGCCTAACCCCAAAACTACAAAAGAGCCTATGAGGCAGGGCCGAGTGTTTGCCCTAGTACCGGGAGACGTGCAAAATACTGAGACTGTTGTGTCAGGTATCCTCTCTATCTGTGCTCAAAATGCATATGTGTTGATTGATTCGGGGTCTACACATTCGTATGTATCGCATGCTTTTTCGCGTAAATTGAATAGACCCTTAGAACCCATGAACTATCTGCTAGCTGTATCATCACCTGTAGGGGTATCCATGACATGTGCATATATGTATCCTGCCTGTGAGATTATTGTTGGGGATATGCATCTATTTATTGATTTACTGTCGTTGAATATTGATCACTTTGATGTAATATTGGGGATGGATTGGTTACAAAAGTCATGCCACTATAGACTGTGTAACAAACAAGTAGTTTTCCGTCCACCGGGTTTGCCTGAATTTGTGTTTAATGGGAGTGGAGTAGTACCCCTCCATATCTGATTTCTTCTGTGAAAGCTGTCAAACTGATTAGGAAGGGGTGTAAAGGATATATGTGTTCTGTACTGACTGTATCTGCTAGTAATGATGTTAAAACTGATGTGAATCGCATTTCTATAGTCAGAGAATTCCCAGATGTATTTCCAGATGATTTGCCAGGGGATTTGATTGACAGGGAGATTGAATTCACCGTTGATGTAGTTCCGGGTACACAACCAATATCTAAAGCTCCTTACAGAATGGCTCCAACTGAACTGAAGGAATTGAAAGTACAATTGCAGGAGCTGTTAGACAAGAAGTTTATCAGGCCAGTACTTCACCGTGGGGTGCACCTGTTTTGTTTGTAAAGAAGAAAGACGGCTCACTGAGACTGTGTATTGATTACCGCGAACTGAACAAGGTAACTGTGAAAAATAAATACCCATTGCCACGTATTGATAATTTATTTGATCAGTTACAGGGTGCACAAGTGTTTTCCAAGATTGATCTCAGATCAGGGTATCATCAACTGAAAGTTAGACCGGAAGACATTGATAAAACTGCTTTTAGAACGAGGTATGGTCATTATGAATTTTTAGTTATGTCATTCGGAGTCACGAATGCCCCAGCTGCATTTATGGACCTTATGAACGGAATTTTTAAACCATACCTTGATGATTTCGTTGTGGTATTTATTGATGACATACTGATTTATTCTAAGACTGTGAAGAGCATGAGCACCATCTAAGACTTGCCCTGCAAACCTTAAGGGAACAGAAACTGTATGCTAAACTGTCTAAATGTGAATTTTGGCTTGATCATGTTATGTTTTTGGGGCATGTTATTAGCAAAGATGGAATTTCTGCTGATCCGCAGAAAATTGAAACTGTAGTGAACTGGCCTAGACCAACGAATGTAATCGAAGTCCGAAGCTTTTTGGGATTGGCTGGATATTACAGAAGATTTGTTAAAGACTTCTCCAAAATTGCCCTACCATTGACTCAGTTAACTCAGAAGGGGACATCATTTGACTGGACTGACCTAAGGGAATCAGCATTTCAAGAGTTGAAAACTCGACTGGTGACTGCACCGGTCCTTACTCTACCTTCAGGTACAGATGGTTACGCTGTTTTTAGTGATGCTTCTCATAAGGGTTTGGGATGTGTTTTAATGCAGAATGGGAGAGTTATTGCTTATGCTTCCCGACAGTTGAGACCGCATGAAAAGAATTACCCAACCCATGATTTGGAACTTGCTGCAGTGGTTTTTGCATTGAAAATTTGGCGTCACTTTGTATGGGGCAACATGTGAAGTATATACCGATCACAAGAGTTTGAAATACTTCTTCACACAGAAAGAACTGAATATGAGACAGCGCAGATGGCTTGAATTGATCAAAGATTATGACCTACAGATTCTGTATCACCCGGGAAAAGCCAATACCGTTGCCGATGCATTGAGCCGAAAGTCAATTGCCAACTTAGCTTGTTTGCTCACCGGGCAGAGAGAATTGCTTCATGACCTAGAAAAGTCTGAAATTGAAATTGTTTTGAAAGAACAAGGGGGAACAATAGCTGCCATTACTGCTCAACCAGCATTGATTGAAGAGATTAAGGAAAACAGCAACTGGATGATTTCTTGAAAAAGGTTATTGGAGAAAAAGATTCTAAACCAAGACCGGGGTTCAAATTTGAAAACAATGTACTGAAGTTTCAAGAAAGACTGTGTGTACCGAATGATTCTGAATCGAAAAGAAGAGTTCTGCAAGAAGGCCACAATTCGAGGTTTTCGATCCACCCGGGGAATACAAAAATGTACCAAGATCTGAAACAGAATTTCTGGTGGCCGGGAATGAAGAAAGAAATTGCCGACTTTGTGTCCAAATGTCTTCATTGCCAGCAAGTCAAAGCTGAACATCAACGACCTGCCGGATTACTGCAACCCTTACCCATACCAGAGTGGAAATGGGAGCATATCACGATGGATTTTATCGTTGGGTTACCTCGCTCCGGGAAAGGTATGGATTCTATTTGGGTTATTGTTGATAGATTGACCAAATCTGCTCACTTCTTATCTGTCAAGACAATTTATAATGCGGACAAACTGGCTGTTATCTATATTGATGAAATTGTTAGACTGCACGGAGTGCTTGTGTCTATTGTTTCTGACAGGGATTCGAAGTTTACATCGAGGTTCTGGAAAAGCCTACAGACTGCATTGGGTACTGAATTGAGGCTGAGTAGTGCCTATCATCCACAGACGATGGACAGTCAGAAAGGACCATCCAAACTTTAGAGGACTACTGAGAATGTGTGTCCTCGATTTCCAGGGGAACTGGGAAAGTCATTTGCCGTTGGCTGAATTCGCCTACAACAACAGCTACCATTCGAGTATTGGTATGGCGCCTTTCGAGGCATTGTATGGCAGAAAGTGTAGATCTCCAATTTGCTGGGCAGAAGTTGGAGATGGGCCTTTGCTTGGGCCCGAAATTGTTTATGAAACGACTGAAAAGATAAGCTGATACAACAGAGACTGAAAACTGCACAGAGTAGACAGAAGAGTTATGCAGATGTTAGAAGACGGGACAGAGAGTATGAAGTGGGTGATCACGTTTTGTGAAAGTGACACCAATGAAAGGCCAGACTCGTTTTGGAGTCAAAGGCAAGTTAGCGCCGAGATATGTCGGGCGTATGAGGTGATTGAGAAAATCAATCCGGTGGCGTATCAAGTTGCACTTCTTCCTGAAATGGAGCATATGCATAACGTCTTCCACATTTCGATGTTGAGAGATTATCTCCGGGATCCGTTTCATGTGATTGAGCCTCTCGTACGTGTTGAGTGATGACTGCACTTACGATGAACGGCCTATACAATTGTGAACAGAAGGATCAAGAAACTGAGAAACAAAGAGATCCCATTAGTAAAAGTTGACTGGCAGAATCATGGTGGTGTGTATGCCACTTGGGAAAGGGAAGATGACATGGCTAGGCGATATCCTGATTTGTTCCCGCTAAATCCTGTTTCCTTCCAGACTGAAGGTAACTCGAGTTTAGAGGACTAAACTCCTTATAAGGAGGGGAGACTGTAACAACCCTCGTCCTGATTACCGTTAAAAACACTGAATTGCTACTGATTACTGCTAAATTGAATTGATAATGACTGATGATCGAATTAACTGAAGTACTGAATAAACTGATTGAAATCGAACTGAAATTGAATAAGTTTATTTGTTGAATTGCATATTGCATCTGTTTGATTGATTGGTTACCTGCTTGAATTTATGTGTTAAACTGCTAATTGAAGGCCTTATCGGCGGCCGAATTAGGAACCGTTTAGAGTTTTGGGATCAGTAGTATATTTGTGATTTAATGGTATATTTATTTAAAATTGATTAGGATTGATTAAATTAGATTAAATAAAGCCAATTAAGGAGTTGGTCGAAATTTCAACTTTGCCATTGAGTGGGCATTTGTTTATTCATGTTTGAGACTTGCATTTCACTGAAACAACTTCATTTCTTCAGCCATTCCTCTTGCTCTAGCCGACCAAGAAGAGACTTAGAGAGAAGTGAGAGATTTGAACTCATTTGGGGATTTAGCTTGAATCTTGTAGATTTGGAGTGTAACTTGCTAAATTGAGCTTGCAAGATTTGTAATTGAGACTTAGGTAAGGGATTTCACCATCTTCTTGTTGTCTTGAGCTTCTTCTTGCATGTTCTAGGCTCCATTGTAGGATTAAACCATGATTTAGTGCTAAGAGGTTGAATTATGCTTGAATTCATGCATGCATGGCCATATTGGTGCATTTTGAAGTTGAATTCATGGTAGATTGTACATGCATGCTCATGATCATATCAAAGTCCATGTTTTCATTTTGTTTTCCAACTATTGAGCTCATTAGAGCAAGATTTGAAGCTTGATTTTGGTTTAAAGCTCATGCATTGCATGTTTTAATTGATTCTTGAAAATGGGTTTGAATGTTGGATTAATTGACTCACCTTTGGGGCTTGAATTCACAAATTGGCTTTTGAAACTTGTTATTCATTGTTTTGGGATGTATTTTCCAAAATTTGGGCCCAAGAGGTTGAGTTTTGGGTTGTTGAATGCTTGGTTCGAATTTGGGAGACAAATCTGGAAATTCTAGATTTGGCTTCCTCGCTCGAGTGAAGATTCCTCGCTCGAGCGAGCACCTTTGTCCAGGGCTCCGCTCGAGCGACCATCGCGCGTAAAATTCTGCATCCAGTACTTTTGCATTTTTTCTTCAGCTCGCTCGAGCGAGCATCGAGCGAGCATCGCGCGAGAAAATCCAGCAACCAGTACTTTTACTGTTCATCAGACCGCTCGAGCGAAGGATTGTTCGCTCGAGCGAACCTTTGATTTTGGAAGCTCGCTCGAGCGAAGGAAGGCTCGCTCGAGCGAAGCGCTTATTTTCAGCAACTTTTGAAAAATGCCTTCCAACTGTATTTTTGCATCATCATCTCATCCTAGGCATTCTTAGGCCTAGTTTAAGACATCTTAATGAGGATTTAGGCATAGAACCACACCGAGGAAATTTAGGGATTTAATTACCATCCTTCCCGACTGTGAAACTTAGTGTGTGTTCTATTTGTTAACTGTTTAGGGTTGGCTCTCGGGGACGCGCTCTAGCTGCTATTAGCCCAATCTCTGTGTGAGTAACAATTGTGTAAAGATATGTTCAAAATGACTATCTTTTGAATACTAACTGAACTGTTTACTGTACTGATATTATTTACTGAATGAATGTATGTCCTTTATTTCTGAACTATACTATGGCATCCTTAGCACCTACTGTTATTGTTACTGTTACAGAGATCTCTGTCGGTTCCCTTGTGGAACCATACTGTTTACTGAATGACTGGCCATCATTACTGTTCGGTCTTTAAGACCTACTGTATACTGCTATGCTAATGGATGTACCACATATGATTGAATGACTGTTCTGTCTGAAAGACTGAAATACTGTTTAAATGAACTGTTTTCATTACTGTAAGGACATTTCATTCATAACCTCTTTACGCTTTATGTTATTCACTGGGCTTTAGCTCACTGTTTATATATATATGTAGGTTCTCAGCAGCCAGACCAGAGCTAGGAGCGTGGGATTGGTCCCCGGTTTTGTCAAGCCAGCCTATGTGCCTCACTGTGAGGTTCCGTGTTGCCATGTTATGGCTTTAGGGATTTTGTTTGGGTTTCCCATCGGTCTCCTCACTGTTTTGTATCACTGTATAGACCGCTTACTGTTCTACTGTACTGTTATCGAGGGATTAAGTCCCGTACTGAATGATTGTGTATGATTGTATAGACTGTACTGTTTTGAACCGTATGAATGCATGAAAAATGTTTTTTTTTGGCATACAGACGTACACAGCTCAATGGACACTAGTTACTTATTGTATTGGCTTCCGCCAGGCCCTTACTCTGTTTAACTGTATTACTGTTCAGCAGGCCTTCGGTAATCTCGGATTACTGGCCGGTACGGTGCTAAACCCATAGGGCCGGGTTTGGGTCGTGACACCCATAAAGGGTGAGCCACAGCCCAGTAGAAATACACTAAACCAGCTATGAACAATGACTAAAAGATTAGCAGTTGATAGATGGTCAACAGAGATACATCCACATATAACACATTCCGGTTTCATGACATTAAGTCATGTTACACTTCATTTCCCATTTCTTTTCAACTTTGAGTTTGAAAACAAGGCTCTACACCTAGCCAAATAACTTAATGAGGTTAAGACTCATCTTTAAAACCCTTTTGAAATTCATGATGGATACACATTTTAATGCTGTATCAATAACACATAAACCATTTCCATGCTTTACGAAAGATACACATTTCGGTGCTGTATCAACATAACATAGAATCACTTCTATACTTCACAATTGATAACGATATACATTTTAGTGCTATATCAAATCAATTCAAACACTTCCATAATCAAGACTTGATACACATTGTGGCGCTGTATCAATGTCACACAAAAATCCGGTTTAGAGGTCCATCCCCCTATCTTCCCCTAAATCGTGGAGTACATCCCCTATCTCCTCCCACACAACACATCTATATAAACATAGATCATATACAATCAATCAATACATAAAGTTAATGTATTATTCCAGTCGCTATGTTCAATAGCATACTCAATCGATTAGTTTTAGTTTGCCTAATCATCATGCATTGTCTACAACAATCAAGACTATCCTCCACCGATAGCCCAAAGCAGTTATTTCTATACTGAAAATAAATGCACCAAATGGATATATATAATCAACATTTCAACTAGGTGAGCGATGAATGAATCTAACTACACCCTTTAATTCCAAACAATTCCAATTTCAACATTCTCAATTCAATTCTTTATTTCCTCCAAATTAATTATACAAATTAATTCAACTATGTAATTAGGGCATCTTTCCCATAAGTTACATAACAACCCCAAGGTTCCATTTTCATCCATAACCCATCATTTAACTCATTTCTCTATGCCAAACATGCATTTTGGTTTATTATAAATAAAACCCCATCTTTCGTAAAATTACACAAAAGACCCAAACTCTTTCAAAATTACCCAACAATCCCCAACTCATCAAAATGTTAAAATTCAAAGACAAAGCTCATGAGAAGGAGTAGGATATCCCTACCTCAAATTCGGAGCTCAAAAGAAGAAGATGACGAAACTCAAACTCTCAAAACTCAATATGCTCGGATCAAAACGTAGCCCTCGACGATCAACACAACTTTTGTAAAGGCCAAAGGTGAAGAAATCACTTCTACTAGATCAATACTTAGAGAGAAGTTGAGTTTTAGTGAGAGAAGCTCTCAAATGGCTTTTTCGGAAAAGTAAGAGAGAGAAAGGATGTTGAAAAGTGATTCAAAAATAGAATCCCGAAGTTGATATAAAAATCGCCCCGCTCGAGAAAGGATGTTGAAAAGTGATTCAAAAATGGAATCCCGAAGTTGATATAAAAATCACCCCGCTCGAGCATGGAAAACCCCGCTCGAGCGTCACTCATAGATTCCCGCTCGAGCGTCAAAACTCCCGCTCGAGCGGCGAATACACACTCTCAGAACTTTTGCTGAACCAGGTCCCCGCTCGAGCGTAAAACTTCCCGCTCGAGCGTCACACACAAATTCACGCTCGAGCGTCAAAACTCCCGCTCGAGCGTCCAACACTACAGAGGAAATACTGGAGATGGAAAATCACGCTCGAGCGTCAAAACACCCGCTCGAGCGGAGAAGCAATAACGAAGGGCCCGCTCGAGCGTCAAAAGCTCCGTTCGAGCGTGAAGGCAAAAATCTGGGCAACTACTTCTGGTTGCTAAGTCCAACCAACTTGTAACAAACCTGCCAACACATCCTATAACTCAAATACAAAGTACGAAAGGATGCAAACAAGATATAAGCAACTACTAACATCCACGGAAATAATCCGGATCACTGTACACAAGGGGTAAAACCCGGGATCGCTATAGATTGCGTGGGTCACGTGAGTTGGCAAGTGAATGAAGATTGATTTAATGATTTGGCCTATATTCAAATAATCAAAACTACACGTTCTATGACAAATGAATTTGAATTATTAAAATATCTAGTTTTTAAATTGAAACATGATGTGATTTACGCTGTATTTGTTTAAAAAATTGCGAAGGAATTTAAAAAAAGAAAGAAAAAATATATAAAATTAAATAAACTATAAATGTATTTTATTTATCTATCGCTTATCATTTTCTTTTTTATTTTAGATTTTTTTCTAAATCTCCCAATGAAACTTAAGAAGCGTAGCATTATGCTAACGCAAAAGGAAATCCACGTTTACTTAGTTGAGGAATGTGGATTGTGTGGGCCATGTGAGTTGGCAAGTGAATGAAGATCGATTTAATGATTTGGCCTTTATTCAAATAATCAAAACTACTCGTTCTGAGACAACTCGATTTGAATTATTAAAATATCCAGTTTTTAAATTGAAACATGATGTGACTTACGCTGTATTTGGTTAAAAAAATTGCGAAGGAATTTTTTTAAAAAAAGAAAAAATATATAAAATTAAAGAATTATATTTTATTTATCTATCACTTATCATTTTCTTTTTTATTTTAATTTTTTTTTTCTAAATCTCCCAAGCAAAATTAAGAAGCGCAGCATTATGCTGAGGCAAAAAGAAATCCGCGTTTGCTTAGTTGATGAATGTGGATTGCGTGGGCCATGTGATTTGGCAAGTGAATGAAGATTGACTTAATAATTTGGCCTTTATTGAAATAATCAAAACTACTCGTTCTGCGACCAATCGATTTGATTTATTAAAATACCCAATTTTTAAATTGAAACATGATGTGATTTACGCTGTATTTGGTTAAAAAAGTTGGGAAGGAATTTAAAAAAAGAAAGAAAAAATATATAAAATAAAATAAAATATAAATATATTTTTTTATCTATCGCTTATCATTTTATTTTTTATTTTGAATTTTTTTTTTTCTAAATCTCCCAATCAAACTTAAGAAGCACAGCATTATGTTGACGCAAAAAGAAATCCACGTTTGCTTTGTTGATTAATGTGGATTGCGTGGGCCATGTGAGTTGGCATGTGAATGAAGATCGATTTAATGATTTGACCTTTCTTCAAATAATCAAAATGACTCGTTCTGCGACAAATGGATTTGAATTATTAAGATATCCAGTTTTTAAATTGAAACATGATTTAATTTATGTTATATTTGGTTAAAAAAATTGCGAAGGAATTTAAAAAAACAAAGAAAAAATATATAAATTTAAATAAAATATAAATATATTTTATTAATCTATCGCTTATCATTTTGTTTTTTATTTTAATTTTTTTTTTCTAAATCTCTCAATCAAACTTAAGAAGCGCAGCATCATGCTGAGGAAAAAGGAAATTTGCGTTTGCTTAGTTGATGAATGTGGATTGCGTGGGTCATGTGAGTTCGCAAGTGAATGAAGATCGATTTAATGATTTGGCCTTTATTCAAATAATCAAGACTACTTGTTCTGCGACGAATCGATTTGAATTATTAAAATACCCAGTTTTTAAATTGAAGCATGATGTGAATTACGCTGTATTAGGTTAAAAAAATTGCGAAGGAATTGAAAAAAAGAAAGACAAAGTATATAAAATTAAATAAAATATAAATATATTTTATTTATCTATCAATTATCATTTTCTTTTTATTTATTTATTTTTTTTCTGAATCTCCCAATCAAACTTAAGAAGCACAGTATTATGCTGACGTAAAAGGAAATCCACGTTTGCTCAGTTGATGAATGTGGATTGCATGGGCCATGTGAGTTGGCAAGTGAATGAATATCGATTTAATGATTTGGCTTTTATTCAAATAATCAAAACTACTCGTTGTGCAACAAATCGGTTTGAATTATTAAAATACCCAGTTTTTAAATTGAAACATTATGTGATTTACGTTGTATTTGGTTAAAAAAATTGCAAAGGAATTTAAAAATGAAAAAATATATATATAAAATTAAATAAAATATAAATATATTTTATTTATCTGTCGCTTATCATTTTTCTTTTTGATTTTAAATTTTTTTTCTAAATCTACCAATCAAACTTAAGAAGCGCAGCATTATGCTAACGCAAAAGGAAATCGTGTTTTCTTAGTTGATGAATGTGGATTGCGTGGGCTGTGTGAGTTGGCAAGTAAAAGAAAATCGATTTAATGATTTGGCCTTTATTCAAATAATCAAAACTACTCGTTTTGCAACAAATCGATTTGAATTATTAAAATACCCAAATTTTAAATTGAAACATGAGGTGATTTACGCTGTATTTGGTTTAAAAAGTTGCGAAGGAATTTAAAAAAGAAGAAAAAATATATTAAATTAAATAAAATATAAATATTTTTTTTTTGTCTTTCGCTTATCATTTTCTTTTTTATTTTGAATTTTTTTTTTCTAAATTTCTCAATCAAACTTAAGAAG